>APFE031125139.1:165381-287302 GCA_000404065.3 Pinus taeda
TCTCAACTACCTAACTACTACCAGACCAGACATTTCATTTGCTGTTGGAATCCTCTCCAGGTTTATGCAAAAGCCTTGTGAGGGACATTGGTCTGCTGCAAAAAAGGTTCTAAGGTACTTGAAGGGAACTCAAGACTTTGGAATCAAGTATACACAGGTGGACGACTTCAGCTTGATTGGATACTCTGATTCAGACTTCGATGGAGACAAAGAAACCGAAGTATCTACTTCATGATATGCTATGAGTCTTGGATCAGGAGTTGTCTCCTGGAGATCACGCAAACAATCAATTCCAACGGATTCCAAAACAGAAGCAGAATACGTGGTAGCAGCTGAAGCAACAAAGGAAATTGTGTGGCTCAGGAAAATTCTTGATGATTTGCAAGTAAAACAAGTACAATCAACTCCACTCATGATTGACAATACCTCTGCAATAAAGTTGGCCAAGAACCCAAAGTTCCATGATCAAACGAAGCACATCAATACTAAATATCATCTGATTCGACATCATGTTGAGGCCAAAACAATCCATCTCCGTCATTGTTCCACAAATGAGCAAATTGCAGACATCTTCACCAAAGCGCTTGGAAGGGAAAAACTTGAATGATTCAGAATGATGCTTGGACTCACCAACATCCCTTCATATTAAGGGGGGGAATGTTGACACCTAATCGTTGTGATTGGGTGAATTATTGTAAATAGATAGATAGGAATATGAATAGTCATCGGGAGATGAACTGAACAGTCTCTCCCTCATGTATATAATGAGGACCTACCTGATGGAATAATTCAATCAATTAATTTCTGCCTTATGGAGTTACTGCCTGGCTTGACAATGATGTTAGGTCTAATTTTTTATCCAAAAGTATCTATGCACCTATCTCTATTTTGCTCCAAGGTTATCTAGTCCATTAATTACTTTGTTACTTCCCTTCCTCGTATTCAAATGTATGTCATTATTAGATTTATGAATTTGTTCATGCATTCAATAATTGTTATCAATTACTTTTTGCATAAAAGACAAGTCCTAAGCAATAACACCTTTGTTAATTTATGTTAAGTGTTAAATTTTTATTACTTAATTTTAAAAATTTTAAAAACTATATATAAACTTAAAAAATATTAGAGCAATATTATAGAGATATAGATTATTTAAGTAATTCTGTATTCCTTCATGTGCTAAAAATATTCAAGTAACTAAATGTACACTTTCAAAGAGAAATATTCCAAAACCATCAAGTTGACTTATATATATATATATATATAGATCACATCAGTGTTCATCGTTAGTTCACACTTCTTCATATAAACTGGATTTTAAGTATAGATACAAGACACACTAATATATTTAACATTTTTTAAATTCAACATAGTCAAAAATATATTGAGAGAGGGGAAATAGATTGGTCATTTTCATCTGTGGCTTCAAACACTTCTATCTTAATTTTTTGGTATCTTTAATGTTTCTTTAGAGATTGATCATCTTTGTAGCTTATTTCCATGAATACATGATATAAGAAGACATATCATAATCAATCTTGCCTCTTTCACTTTACATAACAACGAAATAAGGATTATATTCTTGAATTTGAATTTTTTGTTTCTTTATTTTACTAGAGGTTTGCAGTTTTGTAGAAGTTGTAAAAGAATTACTCCTTTTTCCATTGTGATTTTCAACATAAATATAATGCATATATTGATAATCTATTATTAGAACCTCCTCATACTATCTTTCCTTTTGTAAGTTGTATGAAAATATTTAGATCACAAGAGAATAGTTTTTACATTGATATTGTTTGTGTCCCAAAACAAACTATGGGATCTCATAAATAGATAGATTGGCCATAACTTGTTCCCATCATCCCAGATTTAGCCAAAAAATATGACAAGAAACACTTACTAACATGCTAAATAATTGTCCCATTAAGAGTTCCATCCAATGGAGTTGTTGGGTAGTCTAAAGAAAATTGTGTGCACATATAACCTAGTAAGCCATATTGATATCCATGAAAACATAGTAGAAGTGAACATAACACAGACCAAAAGGAATCCAAACACCTTGCAAGACTACTAGTATAATATAATTACTCGAGAAAGAGCATTAGAGTTTCCTTGAGGTGAACCATCTTTTGGTGTGTTGATAATAGTTGGAGTATAAGGTTGCGAACCGAATCCGAACTCAGAATCAAACACCATGAAACATTCAGCCCGAGTTAGTCTCGAGACTATGTCGTCTAAGTTGTATCTGATTACCTGAGGATCCTTTGGATCTCCTCTTTTCCTACAAATAACTAATAATGGTCAACTTCCTTGTCAAGGATAACCATGTTAAGCAAGGTTTTGTAATTATTGATGCAAAGCCACTGAGTGGAGATAGTGACGTCTCTTTTTGTGGAATTTTCCCAGGTCCGAAGTCCATCTAAAGGTGTTGCCACTAATTTTGGAGCCAGAGTAATATGCACGGTCACCAAATTCCTTGGCTTCCAAATGAAGGATCTCATTCCTCACCCCGGGAGGGAAAAAATCAAAGTGGTAAGTCACGAAATTCCTACCAAAAAGACGTTGGCGTCGAGAGGTAGAAGCTCCTACCACGCCACCCCGATGAGTCGGTTAGCGAAGATGAGGTGCCATAAGGACAATTTTTTGAGACAGATTTGGCTGGGTTTGGAAAAGCACGATGAAACCAGTAGTGTGGACAAACACAAGGAATGTGAGCATAAACCAACCCCAAGTACTATAATTCTAGAAGGATATCAGCTGAGGAATGTAGTAATTAGTAAGGTAATGAAAACGATACTCCAAAAGGATTTCATTAACTATGAATTGAGTTGACAAACATACATACCCTGGGTAACCAACATTTCTTTGACATTTTCTTGACAAGAGGTGTCAGGTGAAAACTCTGCAGACTAACCTTTGGAATGGTACTACCAGACAACTATAAAAACTAAATTGAAAATGTGCTCGAGTACCCAATACTGCATACAAGGATTGGGAAGCTAAATGATATACTTATCGAGTCCGGGATTTGAGACGACGCAGAAGGAAACATAATGGCCAATTCAAATGAAGGACCCACCACTGTGTTGTGGATAAAGATAACAAAGAACATGGGCATCTACAATAACCAACTAGGTTTGTGTTGTGTTGTACAACAACCCCCCATTTCATAAAAATTTTCTTTTTAACTATAATATGAAATGGGTCCCTTTTAAACATAGATGTGTGAATAAATTGGTATCAACTCATCATTAGAAAATCCTTCATCAAAAGTTCCAATGGAAACGTTATATTATAAACCTTTTGAACTATAATGAAATCGGTCTTATGAATAAATATAAAATTCTTTATTATTGCGATAAAGTGATCGCAAGATCGCATATCGTGGCAACAAAGAAAACATAATGCATGCACCAATTGACTTACTCCGATCCGAAAAGAAAACAACTATCAGATATCGGGAAAAGCGAATAGTGATTATAATGAAAGACCATCCCCTATTTCTCCGATGCGATATCGCTATCGGTAATCGGAAGGTGTAGTGAAGCACATGTTTATGATACCTTTAAATATCCCGATGCGATAAGGTATATCGCCATCGGCGATCGACGATTTCGCAATGACATAAGTAATATGACCCGAGCCCATCCCCGATTGCGATACATTAAGGCGCGACTTTCAAAATAGATTTAAAAGGTTTGCATGCATTATTTTGGATTATTATTAAAGCCTTCCTGTTCACGATAGTGATTTACTTTCGATTATCCGCCAAAAACCCAAGCCACACTTGAATGAATCATTCGACATATAAATGATATGATGGGTATTTAAAATTCCTTTACCATGATTGACAGGTTAAGCGGCCAATTAATGAAGCAGTTATGTCGAGATCTTCCCTGAGATTGTATCCGCGGCAATATCACTGTAATCTTTCATTATTCGCTAATTGATATAATTCTTTCATATTGGCTCACACTACCTATTCTCTGTATCACGTTGATTTCATTCCTTACGCAAAGCTCCGCCGAAATAACAAGTTCAAACCAAATGGGAAAGAAATCCGAGAGATCCGCAGTAGCAGCGGCTCCCACAGTAATAGTGCAATCCACCACTGATCCAAGGCCGAGCAAAAAGGGTTTGATTTCAGACATTACGTGTCTTGGCCTTGGAAACACAAGTTGACAAAGCATCTACAATTTAATTGAAGCAGAGGAGCCTGAGACAGTACCAGTACAAGCTGCTGCAGATTCAACTAGAAAATCAGAGGCTTCCATTAAAGATTTAGTTGATTCATATCTGCACAGAATAGCAGCACGTGAGAAAATTCTTCCATACACTGATGTAGTGCGATGGGCAGTAGAGGAGATCCCGGTTTTAAACAAAACATTTTGCACAGTTGATGGAAGGACTTTTGGCTCATTTCAGCTTGATGACTTAAGGAAAATGTATCACTTGCCCGAAACTCAAAAGAAATACAATAAAGCCTTTCTTGAGAATTTAACAAGTGAGAATGATACTGAATCGGACCCAATTCGGGAGTGGAGATAGAACCCCGCAAGGCACAAACATGAATCTTCAGGTAAGTACTCTGTAGATTCATTATGTTCTCCTTATTGTTATGTCGGGGCAATAATGTGTAGAATTTGGGGATTGCATGATTCTGCAAAGTTCACTATGGAAATGGTTCCTTTAATGGAAGTGTCAGTTAACAGTAAAGTAATGGAGTGGGCAAACATACTGTTAGATAAATTAGCCACTGTTATTCTTGAATTTAGAGAAAAAATTCACGTGACCAATAGGTCTATTCCTCCGTTTTATTATAGTGCTTATATTTTAGATACTCTTTGTTTCAATTTTGAATTTCATGTACTTGGGTGGAGATGGACTTCACAAGACCCCATGCCAATCCACATTTATCATCAAAAGTTATGGAAGGCGCACTATAAGGACCACTTGTACCAAATCTGTAATGGTTTTATGTTACCTATCTATTATGCCTTTTTTGATAAGCCTACCCCAAAGATTTCTTCGGAAGCAGAGGTTGACCTAACTGCTGCAGGAAATTGGTTTAGGGAAGACAAGTTCACATACATAAGGGTTTTTCGTAGCCTTGCAAGACCTCATGTCCTTCCTCTGTATGTACCTAACAAGTAGTTAGCCCGAGAATTGGCCTACCAAATAACAATAGCAGGAACATCCAAGACTCTTAGGACTTCTAAAAAGCAGGCTTGGCCTACTTTTACTTTGAGATGCGGTGTTTAGACTCTACACGAGTACAAGCATGTGGAGGAGGAAGAAAAAATAAACATGCTCAATCTTGCAACCATTCTTAATAGGCAATTCGATCCAAGGAAAGTTTCCTATACTGTGCTTTAGCAAGCCAAACTTACAAGGTTTGATCATGAAAAAGATGAATTTGATGACCTGTTTTCTTCGGCAGAATCATTATTCCAGGTACAATCGCTGGCCAAAATGAGATATAACAATGATAGCCTAGTAGAATTTAGTAGGCTCAGAGAACAAAGGTTGCAAACTCTACCTCTGGACTTATTAGCTACTACCCCGACAACCCAGTCAAGCGAGCCTGAACAACAAATTATTGACAAACCTCCTGCTATAGGGAAGATTCTCGAAAGAGGAAAATAGAAAGAGCAGAAAAAAGAATAGGACGAGGGCAACGGAAATATCAATATGGATACTCAGATTGATCCTAAGCTCCTCCACGAATGGCAACAATTTGACTCTATTATAAGCAATCTGGAAGGTCCACAAGGTGCCAGCACACCCAAAGTAACAGATGGACAAGATACAGCGTCAACAACGGTTCCAAATGAAGGAACCAACAGCCTACCCACTAGCACGGATATAGAAATGATTATAAAAGATCCATCCGATCAAATTAGTTTGCAGATAGAAGACATACCTCCATTAGATGTCTTTTATAGTCCCAAACATAGGGCTGTAGTGAAAAGACAAAGGAGAAGGAGAAGACTTGATCAATCTTCCCTGTTTCCAGCACAAACAGAGACAACTAATGTAGTGTGGAAAGAAGAGTTTAACCCTTCCGATGATCTTACAAAACTTTCTCAGTATGCCAGAGCTTATTCGGCAGCCACTATAGATAAGGAATCAGAAGTAAGTAATCTACTTAAAGAAAAGGACCAAGAAATTGTTTCGTTGCAGTCACAGGTGTCCGAAGCACAACAGAAAATTGAACAGTTGGAACAGCAACTATCAACACAGCAGCAAATAAACAATCAATTGAATAAGCAATTGCTTGAGGAGAAACAGAGGATAGACTCAAGCGCAATACAAAAGCAAAAGGAATTATTCGAAGCATTGGCTAGGTTAAAGAAAATGAATGAACAAATGATGAAAACGAAAGACGAGAAAATCACTCAGCTGTCACATCAAGTAGAGAAGTTCAAGAGTCTTTCGTAACCAACAGATTTCAGGTCCGAAGCTCTACAGATCAACAAAGCATTGGTTACATAGTTAAAACTGCTATGTCATAACATTTCTCTGGTTGAGCCCCTTTGTGATATAACTGCATCAATAGTTGACAAATCAGTCGATGTTAGGCAGGATTTGGAACAGGCCGATGAGACTCTAACAAAATTTCTTGCTTGGCAAGACACCAATGAAGGGCAGGCCGCAAATCTGCCTAAAATTCTAGAGTCACACAAGGAGATCCTTTTCTTAGAATGGCAGTCACAGCTGATGAAAGCAGAGAGAGAAATTTCAAGATGCAGATTATCTACAAGTAATTTGATTGAGTTAATCAATAACACTCTTTATTTGTCTAACATGATTTCGCAATGCACTCCAGGTAAATTGTTGTCAGCCAAAACATTGGAACAAGCATGCAATCAAGAATTGGAGAAGAATGGAAGATTAATTGCCAGCATCCAAAATTTAACTTGGGATACCTATTGGTTTTTCTTAGTAAAACCATACAGTCAAAGGGCCACCCTCAAATGTTTAACCGATGCGATCAGTTGTATCATTCCCGAAATCCATGATGCCACATACTCAGCTCAACTACATTCTCGTCTCACTCGTCCTCCAGAATTGGAACCGATGCTTGCAATCTGCCAGCTCAAATCAAAAGGAGATCATCCGAAACAATGAATCATGCTGCCGACTGCAAACAAACCTATTGTTGAGAATATACTCATGATTTAGTTGTACCAATTAATAGCATTTTATTTTTGCAATTAGTTAGCTTAATTAGTATTTATAGACCCTTTCATGCATTTAGAAAGGGTCCTCATTTTTTGTATAAGCTCAAATCTGGAAGTTGCACTATTGTGCTTCTGGTATATTTTTTTATAAAGACTGGGCCAGTATTCTGAATTTTAATGAAGAAAGCTTTGATGGGATGTCCACTATTGCCTTGATGTGAAAGTGTTTCTAAGTTGGAAAAAGGAATTTGAATGCGATTGATATCGGGAGTGATCCAAATAACATATGGTACTATTATCTATGATCTTGTTTCATTCTTTCATGTGAATTTCCATTTGTTTAATCTTGCTATCATTGGATATATGTATGGGTTTTTAACAACAATCCTTATATTTTTCACTATTGAATGTTTAAGGAATGTTATTCTTTTAGTCATATATGTATCATTGATATATAAAGGATAGTGTAATAATGTTTTAATGATTACTTTGTTCAACTACTTGAACAAAGTAATTATCATATGAATAAATGTCTTTGTTTACCAATAGAGTCATCTATATGCTTGTTTGTGGATAAAGATTATCAAACGTTACACTAAAAGCAGAAATTTCCTGGGATAGGATAGTTATTCATATTTTTACTTTTTAGATTAAATCATGCATCCATTATGATTATATTAGAGAACCACCCATTTATCCATCCCCTTTTATTCATCACTGGGAAACTGGTCCCATTATTTCCAGTTGGAGCCACCACACCAAACGGAAAAGGAGTTGCCTTTAAGGTCCGGACCGAGTGGTTTTCCCCGATGTTGTTGCAACGATTTTCGAGGCATCAACATTTTTGACACTAGAAGGAGGGCGTGAACTGTGAATAGCGAGAAAACCAAAACCTATAGACCATTCTGGGAGTAAAACTCCCTCCACCTCACCTCAAATCTCCCGTTTTCATTCTAGAACACCAGTATTCAAATGAGAAGAAGAGGAGTCAACTACCACTGCTCAATCCCACCATACTCCAGATCAATTAAGTCCTGAGTTTCCTGAAGTTCAGTCTCTCATCCAGAAACTTCAATTCTTTTCGATATCACCATAGAAATCTGAAGTATCTCAAGGCAGTGAAACTTTGCAATTCAATCTACCTCACCCTCTCACTAGCCTTCAAAGCGGAAAGCTCGGTATTGAGCCTATTGAGTTGCCTTTACCGAAAAGGAAAAGGGCTAAAAAGAACATTGAAGGATCAGACAATGAGACTTTCTCATCATCATCCTCCATTTCATCTTCTCCAGTGCGAAGTCAACCATCCACTCCTCCATTACACATTGTCGTTCACCAGGGATCATCAACTTCAACCTCCCAACCTATTCAATCTTCAATATCAACTCCTTCCCAAACATCTGGAATTTCATCAGCAATATCATTCGTTATTAGTTCTACGATGGTTCAGAATCCATGAAATAGTCCTGGTGCAGTCAGTATGCCTGTACCATTACACCCATTGCCAGGTTCTCCTGAAAAATGGTTGCCAAAATTTAATCCATATGCTGGAACACTAGCCGAAGAACATATTAACAATTTCATGTTATCAGTTAATTTAAAATGAGTGACAGAGGAAGATGTTGTCGTTAGGCTTTTCCCTTATAATTTACAAGGATTAGCTGGGTCTTGGTATTTTTCCCTTCCCTCTAGACCCGTTACCAGCTGGAACATTTTTCAAGAACAGTTTCTCACTAGGTATGGCGATGATAGATCTTTAGAAACATTAATCAACGATCTTACGAATCTTAGGATAGAATCTAAAGAACCTATCAAGGAATTCAACTCATGATTCAATAAACTCTTGAATAAGATTCCAGCTGACTCTAAACCAAGTGAGTAAATCAAAAGTGAATGGTATATAACAGCCCTACCTTTGAATATAGCCATTTTTGTAGATAGAGCTGCAAAACCAACTTTAGATGAAAACATGAAAGAGGCGCTTGCTCTAGAGAAACGCATTATTACTTTAGAAAAGAAAGCTGCTCTTGAAGATAGAAAATCCAAAAAAGTTTCTTTGAAAGATGATTCAAAGAAGAAAACCCCTAAAGATCGATATGATATGGAGGGTCTAGAAAAGGTCCTCAAGACTATGTCAAATGAAATGGTTGAAATCAAAAAACAAGTAGCTGAAACTTCAACAAAGAGGCCATTTAGAAATTTTAAGAACCCTGAGTCAAAACCACCAAATGCTATATCTAATGCAGACTCGGATCCTGAAGAGGAAGAAGAAGATGAAACAGTCTTGCCATCTAAGGAACCCGAAGAAGAGGAGATTATCGAATGCCATGTGATGTGGGACTTCATTTTACCTAACTCCGATACAGAAAATGAACAAGAAGATTTCCCTATGACTACCAGGAGTAAAGGTACTCCTGAACCTGTTCAGTCAATTTCAAAGAAAAGGAGTGCAGGTACCACTACTATAAAATAAAAGGTTCCCACAAAGAAATTTGCGGCAATAACATCCCAAAATCAAACATCATCTTCAAACATACCCTCAACATCTAAGACATTGGTAGTATCGAATTCAATGGATTACAATATTATCGATGATATGAAGAAGACAAAGGCAAACATTACTATGTTTGAACTTAGCAAACTCAAACATCAGAAGAAATTACTTCTTAAGGAACTAAATGTAGTACCTTCTTCACCTCTTCTTAATTCTATGTTGTCCAAAGCTGCAAATGATTCAGGTCAACCACCTCCTAGTAGAGTAGAAGCTATTGATGCAGTTTTAATCGGAGACAGATCAAATTCTCATACACCCCCTTTTCTCTTGACCTATGAGATCTATAATAGAAATCTACACAACTATTTGATTGACTCAGGGGCATCCTCTAACATAATGCCAGCTTCAGTTTGTTCCAAACTGAACATTGAACCCCAAAAGTCTACAATTCATATTGTACAGTTGGATAGAACTAAGGTCCAGGTTTTAGGGGAAATCAACTCCGTAACTATCAGGTTATCAGTTGATCCACTAGCAATTCACAGAATTGATATTTTAATCACTGATATACCTGAATTTTATGGTTTAATTTTGAGTAGAGACTGGTCTGAGAAACTTCATGGTTATATTTCTACCGATTGGTCCCATGTGTGGCTACCTTATAATGGAAAGCCAAATCAGATCAAAATCGATCGGGAAAAACATATGACCCATATTGTCACTGAATTTGAACAAGAAAATCAACCAATAGCATTCAATAACAATATTTTGGGGAATTACTCATCCGAATAATTCTTTGGCAATTTCACTGCCCAACCATCTCCTTTCTTAGTTAATAATTTCACATCCCAGCTTGAAAAATTTTCACAACCCGATAGATCAAGAAGTGTCAATATTGCTGAGGAAACTGTAAATAAAATCGTTGATAATACCTTATTTTGGTCACTATACTTTGATGGGTCTAAATCTAGTGAAGGTGCAGGAGCAGGGTGTATTTTAGTTAGCCCTGAAGGAGAAAAACTATGTTATCATGTAGATTGGAATTTGAATGCACAAATAATACGGCTGAATATGAGGCCTTAGTTCAAGGACTCTACAAAGCTATTGGTCTTAAAGTTCAATATTTGAAAGTGTTTGGTGATTCATAAATTGTTATAAAACAAGTTAGAAATACAATTCACTGTCTTTCTAATCATCTCAAACACTATCAGTCTTTGGTGCATGAACTCATATCTCAATTTTTAGCATTCAATATTTCTCCTATCCCTAGATCCCAGAATGCAGCAGCAGACCTGCTAGCTAATTTTGCTTCCAAACTCCTACCTTCTGAAGATTACATCCTAGACAGATTTTCAGTAGAGTTAATTTTTAGACCATCAATTCCCGACAATGTCACCAATTGGCGAGTGTTTAATCATGATGAAGACATTTTAAATTTCTTGACTTTCTACAAGTCCTATGATGATCAAATCATTGATCAAAGTGATCATGAACTTCAAATGAAGGAAAAGCAAGAAGAAAACTCAATACCAAAACCAATGATTAAGTTAGAAGATCTTTATGATATTAAAGACATGTTTAAACAGGTGACCAATTCAAAGCTCCAGAGTTCCACTTTAAGATTTGAATTGATAAACCTAGGTACTGAGGAAAACCCTCAAAACATCAATTTGGTATTAGGAATTTCTTTAGAAGAAAGAACATCATTCATTAGGTTATTACGAAAAAATAAATATGTCTTCGCTTGGAAATATGATGATTTGAAAACATACGATGCATCGATCATTCAGCATACTATTCCAATGCTTTCTGAACAAAAACCAGTGCAACAGAAGTAAGGAAAATTCATCCTAACCTAGAGAGCCAAATAAAAACCGAACTAAACAAACTCTTGAAGGCTAAGATCATTTTTCCTGTCAGACATTCAAACTGGGTGTCCAATATGATGCCAGTTAGAATGAAAAATGGCGACATTAGGATTTGCATAGATTTCAGAAATATTAATAAAGCAAGCCAAAAGGATAACTTCCCTTTACCTACCATGGAGCAGACACTCCATTCAGTCGCTGGTTCTGAGTTAATGTCCTTTTTAGATGGTTTTTTAGGATATAACCAGATTTTGGTCCATCCTGATGACAGGCTTAAAACTACCTTCAGAACTAAGTGGGGAACTTATGCTTACCAAAAAATGCCTTTTGGACTTATCAATGCAGGAGATACATTCCGAAGAGCAATGGATATAGCATTCAAAGGATTGATCAATAAAACAGTAGTTGTCTATTTAGATGATATTACTGTATTTTCCAAGAAAAGGTCTAATCATTTACATGATTTAAAACAAATATTTGAACGTTGCAGAAGGTATGCTATCTCGCTCAATCCAAAAAAGTCATTTTTTGCTCTTAATCAAGGAAAGCTCTTGGGCTTCATTGTTTCAAAAGATGGTATTTATATTGATCCAGATAGAATTAAAGAGATTTCTGATATCCCATTCCCTCATAATAAAAAATCCATGCAGTCATTTTTGGGTCAAATTAACTTTGTTAAACGATTCGTTCCAGATTTTTCCTAGATTATTTTACCATTGCAAACAATGATTAAGAAAAATTCAGTGTTTAAATGGGGATATGCAGAAAAAGAGGCATTTGATTCTATCAAACAATCAATAATTAACGCCCCTGCTTTAAGGACTCCCAATTTTTCAAGTCATTTCATACTCTATACTCTCGCATCCACTTCGTCTTATGCAGCAGTGTTGACTCAGATTAATGATCAAAACTTGGAGGCACCAATTTCATTTTACAGTTCAAATATTCAAGGTGCTGAACTTAATTATTTGGAAGTTGAAAAGCAAGCCTTTGTTGTATACAAAGCCGTCAAACACTACAGACCTTTCTCTTAAAAGCTCACGCAAAAGTTATAGTTCCTTTTTCAGCAGTAAGACAATTACTAATTCAAAAGGAATTAGGAGAAAAAATGGAAAATTGGGTCACAAAATTACAAGAATATGACTTAGAAATCAAGCCAGCAAAGATTGTCAAAGGCCAAGGTTTTTGCAAGTTGTTAGCAGGAGCATCCAATATTCAAGAACCAGAAGGTATAGAAGATATTGAAGAAATCAATCAGATAAGTATCACGGATCTTGAATCACAATATGCAGATCTGATTTTCTATTTAAAAAATGGATACACGCCTTCTAATATCTCCTAAAAAACAAACTTGCCATTAGATTGAAAGCGAAAATTTTCATAATTGTAGATGATGTACTGTTTAGGCGAAATTATGATTCAATTCTATTAAGATGCCTAGAAAAACCTGAAGCGCAAAATTTTTTGCAGGAGCTACATGACGGGCCAGTAGGAGGACATTTTGGAGCTGATACAACAACCCACAAAATTATTCATGCTAGATATTATTGGCCCACCCTAGTTAGAGACACTCACTAATGCTTAAGGAAATGCCAAAGTTGTCAAATCTCCAGTGGAAGACAAAGAATACCAGCTTTCCCTTTGCAATTAGTGAACATTGAACAACCTTTCGAGTAATGGGGATTGGATATCATTAGGGAAATCACTCCACAGTCATCCAAACAACATAAGTATATCATTACTGCCACTTATTACTTTACTAAGTGGGTTGAAGAAATTCCTCTGAAGACAACAAACTCTGAGGCAATTATAGAGTTCATAGATCAATTCATTATTATCAGGTTTGGTGTCCCAAACGCTCTTGTTTTTTATAATGCATCTTATTTCTCTAGAAATTCTATGTTTGAGTTCGCTATCAAAAGAGGGTTTAAATTGAAATATTCTGCGAATTACTATCCCCAAGGTAATGGTTTAGCAGAATCCACCAATAAAAATCTTATCAAAATCATTAAGCGAACTATTGAGCAGAATCATAAAAACTGGCATAATTCTTTGATATTTTCACTATGGGCTGACAGAATAACACAAAAGGCTTCCATAGGTACTTCTCCATTTAATCTAGTATATGGGAAGGAAGTTGTCATACCAACCAATTTAGTACTTCCATCTCTATCTTTAGTGCAGTTTATTGAAGAAAGTCCCTCATCTTCTATTCAACTAAGACATAATCAAATTTTAAAATTAGAAGAAGAAAGGGAAAAAGCTAGAATTATACATGCAAAACATCAACAAATTATCAAGTCATATTTTGATTCAACTTCATTCAGTTCAAAGCAATTACAAGTTGGTGATCTAGTTCTGAAATGGGACAAAGCCCATGAGGATAAAGGAAAACACACTAAGTTTCAGAAAATGTGGCTTGGACCATTTCAAATCAATGAGAAGATAGGCCCTTCCACTTTCATATTGCAAGATCTATCAGGTAAGAGAGATTCTCTTCCTATTAATGGCCTTATCTTGAAAAAATTCTTCAATTGAGGAGGTAACCCCTTCTCCCTTTGTAAATATTAAATTTTCATCAAAATTTGTGTTCATAGTTTTTAGGATTATTGGAAAATAAAGTTGTAAGATGTCTTCCATTGGCCTTTACTATACTGAAATTTTTTCTCAAAAGAAATAGTTTTGATATTTACTTTTAAAAATGGAAACCTTAAACAAAAGGAAAATTTCTAGGAAATTAGGTATATTTAGATTCTGAAACCCCATTTTATTCTTTGTGAAATCTTCTCAAGATTTATAAGTACTGTAAATCATTTTTAATGTTTTCAAATGGCC
Organism: Pinus taeda; assembly: GCA_000404065.3. Classification (NCBI taxonomy): domain Eukaryota; kingdom Viridiplantae; phylum Streptophyta; class Pinopsida; order Pinales; family Pinaceae; genus Pinus; species Pinus taeda. The sequence continues at coordinate 179,760 of APFE031125139.1, forward strand.
AAAAAACGGTTATCAATACAAAAACAGAAACTGATTCAATCTTAGCATCTTCAACTCTTACCCTGTCATCCATGCTCTCTTAAGGAGAAAATTGTGCATCCCATTCATCAAAGTTTATGATTACTCAGAGTGTAATTCTAAAATATATTTGATATAAAAGATAAGGGGTCTTATTACAATATTGCTTACCATGATCATTGGGGAATAATTCAACTGACATTACCAACATTGCATACCAAAACAGGGTAATGGCTTACAATTATAAGACAAGGGGTCTCATCATGAGCTAGCTTGTTCAGTTAAATTATAACCAGTGAATGGCATTGTCAAACAGTTGGCCACCAAACCAAGACAATGGCTTTTTATCTTTCAAAATAAGAAAAAAGAAAAGTGATACAAAATATGAAGGCATATTTTTGGATTCATTCTTTTAATTATACGCTGAAATGGATGGGATAATGAACGATTAAATGGTTAAAATGTATCCCTGTCGAGACTATAGACGTTTGCTGGCAGCAGAGGCTCTACCTATGACAAAGGAGTCATTATAAAGCTAAGTTGGAAAAGTTATTTGTTTTATCATTATAAACCAATTAAGGCTAATTTAAAACTTAGAATGTATTTAATTTTAACAAGAGAAGAAAATAGCAGAAATAACTATTATTATATTCAGAATTTATATATACCTAGTTATATTAGAATTCTCCTCTTAGATAAGATTTCTATATAAAGAAAGTTTGAGTATTTCAACATTTTTCAGAGATAACTGTTTCTCCCAGTGAATCGCCAATTGTTGTGCTGTACAACAACCCCCTTATTTCATAAAATTTTTCTTTTTAACTATAATATGAAATGGGTCCTTTTAAACATAGATGTGTGAATAAATTGGTATCAACTCATCATTAGAAAATCCTTCATCAAAAGGTCTAATGGAAACATTATATTATAAACCTTTTGAACTATAATGAAATCTGTCTTATGAGTAAATATAAAATTCTTTATTATTGCGATAAAGCGATCGCAAGATCGCATATCGCAGCAACAAAGAAAACATAATGCATGCACCCATTGACTTACTTCGATCCAAAAAGTAAACAACTATCGGATATCGGGAAAGGTGAATAGCGAGTATAATGAAAGACCATCCCCTATTTCTCCGATGCGATATCGCTATCGGCAATCGGAACGTGTAGCTCAGCGCATGTTTATGATACCTTTAAATCTCTCGATGCAATAAGGTATATCACCATCGACGATCGGCGATTTCGCAATGACATAAGTAATATGACCCGAGCCCATCCCCGATTACGATACATTAAGGCACGAGTTTCAAAATAGATTTAAAAGGCTTGCATGCATTATTTTGGATTATTATTAAAGCCTTCCCATTCACGATAGCGATTTACTTTTGATTATCCACCAAAAAATCCAAGCCACGCTTGAATGAATCATTCGGCATATAAACGATATGATGGGTATTTAAAACTCCTTTACCATGATTGATAGGTTAAGCGGCCAATTAATGAAGCAGTTATGCCGAGATCTTCCCTGAGATTGTATCTATGGAAGTATCACTATAATCTTTCATTATTCACTAATTGATATAATTCTTTCATATTGGCTCACACTACCTATTCTCTGTATCACGTTTATTTCATTCCTTGTGCAGAGCTCCGCCTTAAATAACAAGTTCAAACCAAATGGGAAAGAAATCCAAGAGATCCGTGGCAGCAGCGGCTCCCGCAGTAACAGTGCAGTCCACCACTGATCCAAGACCGAGCAAAAAGGGTTTGATTTCAGACACTACGTGTCTTGGACTTGGAAACAAAAGTAGGCAAAGCATCTATAATTTAATTGAAGCAGAGGAGCTTGAGATAGTACCAGTACAAGCTACCATAGATTCAACTAGAAAATCAGAGGCTTCCCTTAAAGATCTAGTTGATTCATATCTGCACAGAATAGCAGCACGTGAGAAAATTCTTCCATACACTAATGTAGTGCGATGGGCAGTAGAGGAGATTCTGGTTTTAAACAGAACATTTGCACAGTTGACGGAAGGATTTTTGGCTCATTTCTGATGACTTAAGGAAAATGTATCACTTGCCCGAACCTCAAAAGAAATACAATAAATCCTCTCTTGAGAAGTTTGCAAGTGAGAATGATACTAAATCGGCCCCAATTCGGGAGCGGAGACAGAACCCCGCAAGGCACAAACATGAATCTTTAGGTAAGTACTTTGTAGATTCATTATGTTCTCCTTACTGTTATGCTGGGGCAATGATGTGTAGAATTTGGGGATTGCATGATTATGCAAAGTTCACTATTGAAATGGTTCCTTTAATGGAAGTGGCAGTTAACAGTGAAGTAATGGGTTGGACAAACATACTGTCAGATAAATTAGCCACTGCTATTCTTGAATTTAGAGAAAAAACTTGTGTGACTGATAGGTCTATTCCTCCGTTTTATTATAGTGCTTATATTTTAGATACTCTTTGTTTCAATTCTGAATTTCCTGTACTTGGGTGGAGATGGACTTCACAAGACCCCATGCCAATTCACATTTATCATCAAAAGTTACGGAAGACGCACTATAAGGACCACTTGTACCAAATCTGTAATGGTTTTATGTTACCTATCTATTATGCCATTTTTGATAAGCCTACCCCAAATATTTCTTTGGAAGCAGAGGTTGACCTAACCGCTGTAGGAAATTAGTTTGGGGAAGACAAGTTCACATACATAAGGGTTTTTGGTAGCCTTGCAAGACCTCATGTCCTTCCTCTGTATGTACCTGACAAGCTGTTAGCCCGAGAATTGGCCTACCAAATAACAACAGCAGGAACATCCAAGACTCTTAGGACTTCTAAAAAGCTGGCTTGGCCTACTTTTCCTTTGAGATGCAGTGTTTATACTCTACACGACTACAAGCATGCGAAGAAGGAGGCAGAAAAATAAACATGCTCAATCTTGCAACATTCCTAATAGGCAATTCGATCTAAGGAAAGTTGCCTATACTGTGCTTGAACAAGACAAACTTACAAGGTTTGATCATGAAAAAGATGAATTTGATGACTTGTTTTCTTCGGCAGAATCATTATTCTAGGTACAAACGCTGGCCAAAATGAGATATAACGATGAAAGGCTAGTAGAATTTAATAGGCTTAGAGAACAGAGGTTGCAAACTCTACCTATAGACTTATTAGCTACTACCCCGACAACCCAGTCAAGCGAGCCTGAACAGAAAATTATTGACAAACCTCCTGCTATAGGGAAGATTCTCGAAAGAGGAAAAGAGAAAGAGCAGGAGAAAGAGCAGCAAAAAGAACAGGACAAGGGTAGCGAAAATATCAATATGGATACTTAGATTGATCCTAATCTCCTCCAAGAATGGCAACAATTTGACTCTACTATAAGCAATTTGGAAAGTCCACAAGGTGCCAGCACACCCAAAGTAACATATGGAAAAGATACAGCATCAACAACAGTTGCAAATGAAGGAACCAACGGCCTACCCACTAGCATGGATGTAGAAATGATTCCAAAAGATCCATCCGATCAAATTATTTTGCAGATAGAAGACATACCTCCATTAGATGTCTTTTACAGTCCCAAACACAGGGTTGTAGTGAAAAGACAAAGGAAAAGGAGAAGACTTGATCAATTTTCCCTGTTTCCAACACAAACAGAGACAACTAATGTAGTGTGGAAAGAAGAGTTTAACCCTTCCGATGATCTTACAAAACTTTCTCAGTATGCTGGAGCTTATTCGGAAGCCACTATGGATAAGGCATCGGAAGTAAGTAATCTACTTAAAGAAAAGGACCAAACAATTGTTTCGTTGCAGTCACAGGTGTCCAAAGCACAATAGAAAATTGAACAGTTGGAAAAGCAACTATCAACAAAACAACAAATAAATAATCAATTGAATAAGCAATTGCTTGAGGAGAAACAGAGGATAGACTCAAGCGCAATACAAAAGCAAAAGGAATTATCCAAAGCATTGACCAGGTTAAAGACGATGAATGAAAAAATGATGAAAACGAAAGACGAGAAAATCACTCAGCTGTCACATCAAGTAGAGAAGTTCAAGAGTCTTCCTCAACCAGCAGATTTCAGGTCTATAGCTCTACAGATCAACAAAGCATTGGTTACACAGTTAAAACTGCTATATCATAACATTTCTCTGGTTGAGCCCCTTTGTGATATAACTGCACCAATAGTTGACAAATCAGTCGATGTTAGGGAGGATTTGGAACAGGCCGATGAGACTCTAACAAACTTTCTTGCTCGGCAAGACACCAATGAAGGGCAGGCCGCAAAGCTGCCTAAAATTCTAGAGTCACACAAGGAGATCCTTTTCTTAGAATGGCAGTCACATCTGATGAAAGCAGAGAGAGAAATTTCAAGATGCAGATTATCATCTACAAATAATTTAATTGAGTTAATCAATAACACTCTTTATCTATCTAACATGATTTCACAATGCACTCCAGGTAAATTGTTGTCAGCCGAAACATTGGAACAAGCATGCAATCAAGAATTGGAGAAGAATGGAAGATTAATTGCCGGCATCCAAAGTTTAACTTGGGATACCTATTAGTTTTTCTTAGTAAAACCATACAGTCAAAGGGCCACCCTCAAATGTTTAACCGATGCAATTGGTTGTATCATCCCCGAAATCCATGATGCCACATACTCAGCTCAACTACATTCTTGTCTCATTCGTCCTCCAGAATTGGAACCGATGCTTGCAATCTGCCAGCTCAAATCAAAAGGAGATCATCTGAAACAATGAATCATGCTACCGACTGCAAACAAACCTATTGTTGAGAAGATACTCATGATTTAGTTGTACCAATTAATAGCATTTTATTTTTGTAATTAGTTAGCTTAATTAGTATTTATAGACCCTTTCATGCATTTAGAAAGGGTCCTCAGTTTTTGTATAAACTCAACTCTGGAAGTTGCACTATTGTGGTTCTGGTATATTTTTTTATAAAGACTGGGCCAATATTCCGAATTTTAACGAAGAAAGCTTTGATGGGATGTGCACTATTGCCTTGATGTGAAAGTGTTTCTAAGTTGGAAAAAGGAATTTGAATGCGATTGATATCGGGAGTGATCCAAATAACATATGGTACTATTATCTATGATCTTGTTTCATTCTTTCATGTGAACCGTCATTTGTTTAATCTTGCTATCATTGGATATATGTATGTGTTTTTAACGGCAATCCTTATATTTTTCACTATTGAATGTTTAAGGAGTGTTATTCTTTTAGTCATATATGTATCAGTGATATATAAAGGATAGTGTAATAATGTTTTAATGATTACTTTGTTCAACTACTTGAACAAAGTAATTATCATATGAATAAATGTCTTTGTTTACCAATATAGTCATCTATATGTCTGTTTGTGGATAAAGATTATCAAACATTACACTAAAAGCAGAAATTTCTCGGGATATGATAGTTATTCATATTTTTACTTTTTAGATTTTATCATTCATCCCTTATCATTATATTAGAGAACCACCCATTTATCCATCCCCTTTTATTCATCATTGGGAAACTGGTCCCATTATTTCCAGTTGGAGCCACCACACCAAACAGAAAAGGAGCTGCCTTTAAGGTCTGGACTGGGTGGTTTTCCCCAATGTTGTTGCAACAATTTTCAAGGCATCAACAAGTTTCAAACCGAAATCAAATAGGAGAATAAATGGAACAATAAGAAAAGGGCAATCGGGACTAGTGTAAATAACTTAACGAACCTGCCTCAAATTCACAGAGCACCAATGTGTATTGATTGTAGTCGATAGAGAAGTGAAGGTGGTATGTAGACATCGAGACGGTCCTGAAAATCTACCACCATGAGCTAATATCACTACACTTATAAAGAACCCCCATAGCCTAAGGATTTAACAGACCAAAATGACCGTTTGATGGAACAACCGTGAAGGAGGGACAAGTGTGTGTTATGGCACACATATTAACACATGCATTAAACAACCAAAACATGTGTGCTCTTCCATGGAATGCCTCCATTATTGATTTGATCTGCTGGAAATTATGAACAAGAGGAATGTTAGACATGAATTCCTCTCCCTCCACTTGCATATTTTTAAAGTGATTTGACAAAAATATCATAGGTTTATCATATATGCAATGAGAAAACCAAGTGTAAATCAATTCTGTAGAGGTGGTGACCTTGTCACTTCTCCCCATGCCTACCTTCCTCTCATCCACAATAATCTCACGCATGTCAACCATGTGAATTGGCTCCCTTCCTAACCATAAATGCACCCACATTGGGGATGGTTCCATACCCTTGATGCCTTGAACTCCCATTGGCATCTAATAGCTGGCCAATAATGTGTACCTGATCATTTTGAAGAAACCTTTGGACTTGAGGTATTACTTCAATAGGTTCCTCATTGGACCATGGTTTATCATATTTGAGACCTTGAGAGCAACTGCTATAGTTAGCTAATACATATACCACCCTGTTACCTTCGCGCTTTGTGTTATTTGGGATAATGTATTGGAAATATGAGAGAAATTTTTTAATACTCTTGATTACCTCATTTAGTCACCAAATATGACTTACTTATTCCTCTGATTGGCCATGAAATTTTTTTTGAAGAAATTGTATGGCAATATTAGAATCGCCATGTACTTGTAATAACATATATCCTTCACGAGGCACTATTTTCAAACCTTTCTCTAAGCCAAGGTATTATGATATATTGTTTCTTGTGGTACCACAATAGCAAGCAAAAACACACAAATGCTAAGAGTTTTCATCTCAAAAGACACCTTCGTATCTCATTGGCCCAGGATTCCCCTTCGATGCTCCATCAAAACTCACTATTTTGAAATGTTCTGGAGGAGGTGTGAACATATTGATATTATTATGCCTCAAATAGAGCAACTGAGGGGTGTAGGGTTAAAAAAAATTGTATGTAAATCCAAAAATTTTAAAATATAACTCTTTAACCCTGTATTTGACCACTCTTCCTGTGTAAAATAAGATGCAACTAGTGTCTCACAGATATTCTTAACTGTAATTTCTTGTAAACTAGCAGTGTTCTTATTTTTTGTATGAAATAATTTGAGGTTCCACTCTTTTCATAGATGTGTGATTGTACCAAGGTGAGGTATAGGGCATCCAAAAATATTCAATATAATATCCCAAGCATTGCGAGAAAAGGTGCAGTTAAAGAAAATATGTTGTAATGTCTCCTCTTCTTGAAAGCATAGTGGATAGATCAATAGTTCTTCATACCCATTTCTCCTTAATTGGTCCCATGAGAGGGTATGCCCATCTAACAACCCTGGACAAAAATACATGTAATAAAGTTAATAAAGGAAAAATAAGACCATGGTCATGGAACACATATTCCAAGTTGAATTTTGGACAAAACATCCTAGTGTGGGTGTTAATTTGGTTTATTATGGCTAAGGGAAATTGGCAAAGGCAATGGAAAAGGCTTTGGAAAGGAAAGAAGCACTAACTAGCATTTTATTTATAAAAATATTGGAAATTATGATAAAAGGAAAGTTAAAGGTCACAGGTTGGATGTGAGTAGGAAATTGAAGGAAAATAATGGAAAATTGAATAAATTAGAGGCCTCATTGATAAAAAGCCTTCTAAGGATCAACTCATAGATTTTTGTCAGTTTTAGCTTGGAGCTCTCTCTCTCTCTCTTTCTCTCCCTCTCTCATACTCTTGCACACTTAGAGTTTTCTTGGAGAACTCTAGCATTCGATCAAGGAAAGAAAAGGAATGAAAAAGAAGGAAAAGGGAAGCAAATATCAAGAAAGGAAGATTTGGATTAAGCGGCTACAACATAATTACTTGTAGGTATCGATTTGCATGTGTGATTTCCTTACTAGATTTGGTATGCATGGTATATGCATGTGTGTATATGGTTCTCTTGTTTTCATTGGCATGGGTCTTTCCAGGTGTGAAAATGGATTTCAGCCTTACCTTTCCATTTCCATATTATCATCTAGTGACGATCTTTTATTGACGGTCACCAATGATCTTTTTGGTTACTTTTGGTGATAGTCAATAAATGTTTGTCATCATTGATCATTCCAATGGGTTTTTATGATGTTTCATGCCTATGATGGACCTTTAAGGTCCATCACCAATGTCACATATAGTGATGGTCTTTAAAAAATCATTGTTGTAAGTGTATATAGTGATGGTCCTTTAAGGTTTGTCACCAAAGCCATTTTCAATGACACTTTTGGTGAGGGTCATTAATGGCCTGTCACTAATTCTCTCTTGGGCGACACTTTTGGTGAGGGTCATTAAAGGCCCATCACTAATTCTCTCTTTGGTGACACTTCTAGTGACGATCCTTTATTGACCCTCACCAATGCTCATTTTGGTTACTTTTGGTGATGGTCAAAAAATGTTCGTCATCATTGATCATTCCAATGAGTTTTTGATGATGCTATGTACCTGTTACTATATTTTTTGTCAAAATATAATGACTTACGACCATTGTTGTGGAGCCTTTTTCATTATGTGTCCAAGGTCATAGTGGTTATAATAGTTAGTGAATTTGTTAAGAAGTAATTAGTGTGTATCATTTCCCTTAAGTCATAAGAATATAGTTTTCCTATGAGTCAACACATGATTCATCTCTATTAGGTTTATTATCTAGCAAATTTCCTTTAAATAAAGTTTCACTAGTGTGTGTAGGAACTATATTATTTAATACATAAGCAAGATCTGACAATTCTATTAATGAGAGAGACCTAGCACTCCTCAACACTCATGGAACACCTTAATATACTTTGGAACAATACACTAACATTCCTTGGCACCTCGCATGTCTTGTAACATCTTTGTACCTGGAACATCTTTGTACCTAGAACATCTTGCCATGAGTAGGATGCCCAAGCACATGTTGGCATGCCATAACATATCATAACACTCCCCTATCATGATTTGGCATTCCCTGTAGTTCCTAGCATGCCCTGGAACTCCTTGGCATAATATTGCATTGACAAACATTAGCACTTGGCACACATTGGCACTTGGCATGTATTGGAACATATTATTAGTGTGCCTAGCATGCCCCTTTTGAAAAAGATAGATTCATGACTTATTAACCCTATTATGTGTTCATTTCCTTGCATTTTAGCTTGGTTATTCCTTGTGTTGCCTTGAAACTCCTTGATGCATATTGGCATACTCTTGCACCCGGCACATCCTAGCATGTCTTAGCACTTGGCATGCCTTGGCACTATTTGGCACATGTTAGCACACCCCGGAACTACCTAGCACATCTAGCACTTCTTGACATTCCCTGATATTCCCTTGTTGGAAATAATACTGGGGGGGGGGTGGTGAATCAATATTAGAAAATCATTAACTTTTTCATTTCCATAATCATATTCATATAAGCTACTTCAGTTAAGGGAATCATTTGTACACGCAACTGTGTTTAATGGACCTAGCGTATATCCAGTAAACTTATGATTCAGTTAATCCATTATATGTTGATCTTTAATCAGTGCAGTAGAACTTCATTAACCATATAAATAGTAAACAGGTGTAGTAAAACAGAATAGATCATTACACATGAACACCATGATATAAGGTGAAAACCCAATGCAGGACAAAAACCACCTGCTGTCATCTTCCTTTAATATAAGAAAAACCTGTTTACAATCTTGTACTGGCGCAAACACATACCAGTATGCAGGCACCCACCTGTAGAAAGCTATAACCTTCTCTTATTCTCTAGCTACTACTAAAAGGGAGCTACAACCCCCTGGCTCTTGTACTAGCCGATATGTTTACTAGTACGTAGGTGCCGACCTACTGAAGGCTTCAACCTTCATTCATTTTCCAGCTGCTAATGGAAGGGAGCTCCAACCCCCTAGCTCTTGTACTGGCCAATATGTTTACCAGTATGTAGGCACCGGCCTATAGAAGGCTATGACCTTCTCTCTTCCTCCAGGGACCATGTTTCATAAATTTTCATACTGGATACTCCTAAAGCAGAACACCATAATCTGAAGGCCACGTTTCATCCAATTTTCATACTGGATCCATCAACAACATTAAAGCACAAAATTAATTACCACTACAATACACCCATCAACTACACCTACATCATCAATCTCTGAATCACCCAATACTGAAACACTGAAACCCTGTCAACAAAACACAGTCACCTGAACACAGAGCAGACCACAGAATTCTGCAACAACAACCAGATCCAACTGCAACTTCAAATATCATACTTCATACTGTATATGCTACTCTGATGAGTCGAACCAGCATGTATACACACTTTTACCAAAGGGAACTCGCGTACAAATTTGTAAATATTTACTCATAGCTTTGTAGCTATTCCAGACATAAGTCATACCCAGATCATAACATTTATACAATAAAACATGCGTTAATAATTCAGATCTAGTCTATCCATGATCAAATCACATAATGATAATACATCCCAAGCCTTATGATCCCGGTCCATCATCCTTCATCAACCGTATATGTGCATCCTTGGTTCAGATCAAGCAAAGTATCACAAACCCATAGCTAGCATACTAGATCTCACACTTCATCAGATATTCATCACTTGCACACTTGCGCTTTGGCTTAATGATCTTCTTCTCCTTATATAGGTTTAGGCCTCTCTCAATGCCATGGTCCAAAACCATGTAGGACCAATACCTTGGACCCAATACCTGGGGTCAATACCTCGGACCAAATACAATGGACCAATACCAAAATACCATGGACCAAAACTTAGTTTTCCAACATGTACACGCTTTCCCTTCTGTGAAACTGCATGTGTACGACATACGTGCTTTTTGTTCTATTAACCCACATGTATATGCTCCTTTGTCACAGTGAACCTGTGTATACCTCTCTCTAATCATTAATTCTTTGCTATTTACCTGCTGCACTATGATCTATCATCTGAGTGAGTTTCCATCAAGGACAACACCTGTATCATACTTGTATCATAATGCCAGCAATCTCCCCCTTTGGACTTGATGGCAAAAACCACACCAAGTTACTCTCTCCCTTTGACATCAAGGGCAAAGGGAGGATCAAACTATTCTCTCCCTTGATATACATTCTACTGTCCATACTCCCCCTGAGTACATGCTGAAATATTTGATTGAGCTCCCCCTTTGTACATGCTAAGATGTATCAATCCATCCATGCTCCCTGTTGAGCCCCAAACTTGCATCTTTCCTACACCTTTTTCTAGCTTCTTTCATTTACCTGAGCCTCCTAAGCCATCAATATCATTGCATATTAGTTATAAAAGAGCATTTAAAGTGGTTTATTGACTATGTATTTGTGTTGTTGTTTGAACTATATTTTTGCTTATGAGCTGCGGAATCTTGTCACTTTCCGCAGCTGTTTTTGTCAAAGTCTATATTGCAGGTGTCTTCAGGCAAATCGAGCCACATGGGCAAGTTGGAAATGATGTGGACATGGTGTGGGTCCCATTGGTCCAGCTAGACTCGTCAAAGGAGGCCGTAGTCAACGGGGGTCAAAACGGTGGTCAAACAGGAGAAGTCCTACAACAATAGGACTCCATTTCAAGCACGTAAGGACTTCCGTGACCATTTCCAGATTTTTGGAGGAAACGCTGACACCTATAGGCTGAACACGATGTGGATCCAACAGCCATTTTTAATAAGATTGCCTAATCACAACGACCATGCTGTTAAATCCGTGGAGGTTGTTCTTCACGTGTCCTCTGTTCACGCAGTTTTTAGGAAATCAGTTATGTAGCCTTCTGTTATAAATAATGCATCTCCATATGCATCATAGTTAGTATTTTTTAATGTATTGTTGACTGTTAATGAGCCCACTGTGCTGTGACATTGTTTCGTCATTATGAATGCATTCTGAATATATGAGAAGACTCTGTTTCTGAGCATTATTCGTGGTTGATAGCTATTGCCCGAGGATTGTGTAGAGGGCCCCTGCACACGCTGAGGTTTTGTTTATTGCTGTATAGTTTCATGCTGTGTTTTTACGCTCATTATGCCATAGTTATTCACTTGTATATATTGCATTTCTTATGGTACTAACATTTCATTTTTTTCCATAATTTTACATGCTTTCGATTGTTGTTAACGTTGATCAGTGTATTTGTTCCAGATTACAGTAGGCAACCCGTGCATTTGCACATAGTTTTACACTGACTAATGACATGGAATCAGTTTTATCTTTCTGCTGACTTACATTTCTTAGTTTTTAATTCTAGCTTTGTCTTGTTTATTTTAGTTCTATTCATTGGCTTTATTAGTTGGCTTAGATATTAAATTGATCATGTCATTATTAGTCACCTCTGAAAGCCATAGCGAGACTAATGGTGAGGGATTGAAGTATGAGTGTGTAATTTGATATTAGTTTATTTTTTTGCAAATTAGATATTAAATTGCTCATGTCATTATCAGTTACCTCCAAAAGCCATAGCAAGACTAATGGTGAGGGGATTGAAGTATGAGTGTGTAATTTGATATTAGTTTATTTTTCTGCAAATTAGATATTAAATTGCTCATGTCATTATCAGTTACCTCTGAAAGCCATAGCGAGACTAATGGTGAGGGATTGAAGTATGAGTGTGTAATTTGATGTTGGTTTACTTTTCTGCAAATTAGATATCAGATTACTCAATTTGTTTATGATTACCTCTGAAAGCCATAGCGAGACTAAGGCGAGGGGTCAGAATATGAGTTGATGTAATTTGATTTTAGCTTTACTTTACTTGCAATTTTGGATTTCTTTGGATGCAGTTTCTTTTGTATTTAGATAGCAACAGCAGGGATAATGGTTTCATGATCAATAGTTCACTGTTTGTTTGACTAGTATAGTGGCACATTGTCATTTTCTTTTAGGAATTAATTTTATCATTGCATGTTTTAAACCCTTTTTAAGTTTGAATTTTTGGAAATCATTATAAAGGACATCATTTACTTGAACATTTATATCCATATTTGTCTTTTAGAATTTCCATCTCACGTTAGGAAATCATCAAAGATAAACCCAAAACAAAATACAAAAAACCAAAAACGACAAAAAGTAAGAGATAGGTTATCTTGCACATATAGTGTGCCACACTTCAAAAGTTTACGACTCCCGGATTGACAATTAATATAGCAATTTAGGACGCTCTAAATTGACCAAACATTTTGGCGTTGTTGACGGGGAAGTGTAACTAGGTAGCCAATTTCTTAAAAAAAAAAACAATAATAAAAAGAAGGGAAAAATTGATAACTTCTTGAAGTATGCTTCTCCTCTTGCACCTAGTGTGACCTGGAGGATCAGAAAAGAGAGTTATTGGTTCAATAATTTCTTAAGTATGCTCTCTTCTTGCACCTAGTGTGACCTGGAAGATCAGAAAGAGAATTATTAACCCAACTTAAAAATAAAAAATGACATGCATAGAGCAAGAGATTCTAGGGGAAGGTTTATAGCTAGAGTCAAGAGTTCGATTTTTACAACTCCAGCTTCTTCAAGGCATAGACAAGATTCACCAGCATCTACTCCTAGCCTTAAGATCCCTGGAATTCTAGGAGTAGCAGCTGAATTAGAGGATTCTCCTACACTATCTACCAAACCTCATCTAGAAGAAGACCCTTTCTTTACTTCTACAGGAGAGCATATTGTAATCAAAGAAGTAGAACCACATGAAGAAGAGGAAGGGGAAATTCCTCCTCGTTCACCATTAGTAGAAGAACCAGAGGACTCTGTGGACTTTGAAGAAACTATCATGATATAGGAAGTAGTAGATGGATTCGGAGGTAGAGGTAGAGGTAGAGGAGGAGGAAATAATGGAGGCAACAATGGTGGAGGTGGAGGTAATAATGGAAGAAATAGGGAAGGAGACAACTCGTTTGGATTCCCTATAGTTGATGAGGAAACTCATACAACAATGAAAAACATCTCACCATATGTCCTCCCCAATTTTTATGGATTACGAAGTGAGGATCCTGAAACATTTCTGTTTGAGTTTGAAGTAGTGTGCCGAACCTATAACTCTATGGAAGACTCTCAAAAACTCAAACTGTTTCCTTCAACATTAAAGGGAGCCGCTTTGAAATGGTTCATGAGATTAGTCACCCAATCTATCAGGACTTGGAATGACATGAAACAAACATTTTTGGATAGATACTTGGACTATGCATGCCCACCAATCACAAGGATGAGGTATTCAAAATGGTACAAAAAGAAGATGAAAACTTGGAGGATTTACTTGAAAGATTTCAATACAACTTAAAGAGAGCAAAGATGAACAACTTAGATGAGGAAACATTGAAAGCCCTTTTATTGAAAGCCATCATAAATGAGTGGGTATATATTTTAAACATGATGGGGAAAGGAGACATTTCTCAACTTCCACTTCATGACATAGCAGAACTATGTGTCCATCTCTCGAGAGGAAAATATAAGACATGAAAAGGGCCTAGAGATCCTTCTCTCATCAGGGCAAACAAATATGCAACTGGGTCAGTAAGTAGGGCAGAGATTGGCAATATGCTTGATGAATTCAAAACTGATATCTTAGGGAGCCTTAGTGAACAACTAGACACCCTTAAAATTCAAAACAGGCAGAAAGAAGAAACTGATGCTCTAGCCATCTTTTGTCCGAAATGTAGGAAGAAACATGCTCTAAGGGAATGCCCCTTGGATGCAAAAGTTGTAGAAACATGTATGATTTTCTCAGAGAGTCATGAGACCAAGGATTTTCCTTCAGTTCCTGGGCTCAAAGCCATCTTTCAAGAAGATCCAAATTCAGTAGAATCTCTCTGTTTTGTTGCAAGAAGACCTTGGCAAGGGCAACAAAACCAAGGGTTTAACAACCCTATGAATTTTCAACTCCCGCCAAATTGGAATCCTTGACAACAACCTTGGCCCCAAACTCAAAATCCATACCAATCATGGGCACAAGGAATGAAAAATCCTTATGGGAGATTTGCTCGATTTTATCAATTTCCTCCATCTTTTCAAAATCAACAAACTCCACAACTTCCAAATCAAAATCGACAACTTTCATTGCCATATCCTCCACAACAACCTTCTCAACAAAATCCAAATCCTCAACTCATGCTCCCATTTCAAAAAAAGGAAAATCAACTACCCTCTCAGCCATTGCCAAATCCTAACAATAAAAATCCTCAGAATACTTACATGATAGAAGGACAACAATTTCCTACCTACATGATTGTTCCGCTCAATGATGTACAACTCAGGTCGGGTAGAGTTTTAGAAAAACCTTCTATAGATGTCCAAGAGCAAGATACCTCTAAGGAGGACTCTCTTAAAGTCAATAAGGGTTCTGAGGAAGCATCTCTTCAAAACTCGAACACTCAAAAAGAGAAAGAAAAGTCAAGCCCCACAACTCCTATAGTTGAGCAACCTATATCTTCATCCACACCTCCTTTCCCTGAAAGATTACAAATTGATAAAGGAGTGGAAAAACAAATCTTGTTGCCTAACTATGATTTTCTAGATGAATTAAAGAATGTATGTATCAAGATTCCCTTGCTACAAGCCATTAGAGAGATTCCTATTCTAGCAAAATAATAAAGGAGTTGAGTCTCAAAAGACCAGGAAGGAAACCAAGAGATACAAGAAGAATCCACCTAGTAGGAAAAATTGCAGATACCATGATGGGAAAAATTACCATGCAGAAGTATGTAGATCCAGGTAGTCCAATTGTCAAGACACATATAAATGGGATAGAAATTCCAAACACTTTGATTGACCTAGGGGCTGCTACCAACATTATGAGTAGACAAACTATGGAACGCTTAAACTTCCTAATCTCCTCTTTACACCTACTTTACTGAAACTTGCATATAGATCAATAATCAAACCAGATAGTGTATTAAAAGATATTTCAGTCTCCTTATATTCTTGGGAATATCCAGTAGATTTCATGATTTTGACTCCTAAGAGTAATCTAGGAGGGCACCCACTTATCTTAGGAAGACCGTGGCTAGCCACAGTTGATGCTTTCATTAGTTGTAGATCTGGGGATATGTACATTTCTAATGGTAATTCGACAAAGAAATTAAATTTGTATCCTCCAGCAAAAGCAACCACAGAAGTAGGAGACAATGATTGGGTCGATGATGAGGACACTATACAACCTGTCTTTACCATTTCTGAAATCAGTGAGGATAGTCAAATTCTGAACACATTAGAAAATTTTGAGACATCTTCAGAATATGACCCCACACAATTTTATTGGATTCTGACATTGAATGTTTATCATCAAGACAAATGTCTCTTTACTCTATGGAAGAGTTCGGTAGTTCTACCATTGAGATTTTTCCAGGTAAAACATTAAATATCAACAAAACTTTGGAAAAGTCACAACAGGAAGAACTAACCAAAATCTTCCAAAAACATTCTACTGCATTTGCATGGGAGTATATAGATATGAAAATTATTGATCCTAAGACTTGCATCCATCATATCTATATTGAGGAAAAAAATAGACTAATCAGACAACCTCAGAGAAGGATGAATCCAAATCTTAGGGAGATAGTGAAAGAAGAGCTCCAAAAACTACTCAATGTAAACTTCATTTATCCAATTTCAGATAGCCGATGGGTTTCTCCTTTGGTTATAGTACCTAAAAGAATGGTAAATGGAGGGTATGCATTGATTACTGGGAATTGAATGAAGCAACTTTGAAGGATCACTTTCCTTTGCCTTTTATTGATCAAGTATTAGATACATTAGCAGGCAAAAAGTACTTTTCATTTCTCGATGGTTTTAGTGGTTATAACCAAATTTAGGTAGCACCCGAGGATCAAGATAAGACCACATTTACCTGTCCATGGGGGAATTTTGCCTATCGAGTGCTTCCTTTTGGGTTATGTAATGCACCTACAACATTCCAAACAACAATACTAGGAATTTTTTCTGATCTAATTCATTATTGTGTAGAGGTTTATATGGATGACTTTACAGTTTATGGTGACTCATTTTAAGAAGCATTAGGAAATTTGGAAAAAATACTTGTACGATGTAAAGAAACAAATCTTTCATTAAGCCATGAAAAATGCTTTATGATGTTTACTGAAGGTATTGTTTTAGGACATCATATTTCAGGAGATGGGATTAAAGTTGATAGATCAAAAGTTGGAGTCATCTCCAAGTTGCCTATTCCAAATTCTCGAAGAGATGTTAGAAGTTTTCTAGGATTTATTGGATACTATAGAAGATTTATAGAAAACTTCACTAAAACAGCATCTCCACTCTTCAAACTTCTTACAAAAGACTGTGAATTCAAATGGGATCTTGATTGTCAATCAGCCTTTGAAAATTTGAAAACAAGAATATCTGAAGCACCTATCTTGAGAGGACCAAATTGGAAACTCCCTTTCCATATTTCTAGAGATGCTTCAGATACAACTCTAGGAGCTGTGTTGGGTCAAAAAGATCTAGTCCCTTATCCCATTTACTATACCAGTAAAAATTTGACTCCCACTGAGTTGAACTATACTGTGACTGAAAAAGAGTTCTTAGTTGTTGTTCATGCAATCAATAAGTTTAGACATTATATAATAGGCTATGAAACTTTTATTCATACTGATCATTTTGCGATTCGATATTCAATGAACAAACCTGTTACTAATGGCAGAGTTACAAGATGGCTCCTACTTTTACAGGAATTCAATATTAGTGCGTTGGATAGACCAGGGAAACAAAATACAGTCATTGATTTCTTGTCTAGAATTCAGAATAATAAAGAAGATTCTCCTGCAGAGGATAAGTTTCCTGATGAATATTTATTTACAGTAACTACTAAAACCCCTTGGTATGCATATATTGCTAGCTATTTAGTTACAGGGAAACTACCTCCACACCTATTTCCTAGTGAAAGAAGAAAGATTATTCAGGAGAGTTCAAAATATTCATGGGTTTCTAACGAATTGTTTATAACAGGGCCAAATCTTGTGATCAGAAGATGTGTTAGGGAAGATGAAATGCCTGACATCCTCAAGGCATGTCATGATGAACCATGCAGCGGACACTTTGCTGACAAAAAGACAGCCTATAAAATCCTCACTTTGGGATATTTTTGGCCTTCCCTCTTTAAAGATGCAAAACAATATGTCAAAAGGTGCGATAGCTGCCAAAGAGTAGGGAAACCTACCCTTTCAAATGAAATACCATTGCAACCACAGGTACTCATCGAACCCTTTGAAAAATGGGCTTTAGATTTCATTGGACCTATTAATCCACCATCTAAGCAAAATAAGTATATATTGGTATGTACTCATTATGTCACTAAATGGGTAGAATCCAAAGCGTTAGTTTCTGCTACTGAAAATTCAGTTGTTAATTTTCTTTATGAGGATATTTTTACTCGCTTTGGTGTTCCAAGAGAAATTGTGACAGATCAGGGAAGCCAATTCACATCCAAATTGGTGGAGAAGCTGATGGAAGAATACAAAATCAACCACAGAAGATATACTCCTTACCATCCGCAAGAAAATGGTCAAGTGGAGTCTACAAACAAAGTTCTCGAAAGTATCATCACCAAAATTGTTCATCTACACAGAAGAGATTGGGAAGAAAGGCTTCCTGAAGCCTTGTGGGCCTACAGAACTACATGGAGAAATACAACAAGACATTCTCCCTATGAACTTGTTTATGGGAAAGAAGTCCTGCTCCCCATTGAGTTCCAAGTCAAAACCTCCAAGATGGCATTTCAGTTGGGGATGGATCTATCAGACGCCCAAAAGCATAGAATGGAGCAGTTGAATGAGCTAGATGAGATCAGACAAGAGCCGATCCTAATAACGGATCTAGTTCAATATCAAAGAGATAAGTGGCATGACAAATACATCAAAGAGAAAAAGTTTCAAGAAGGAGACTAGGCATTGCTATTTGACTCCAAGTTTAAAGACTTCAAAGGCAAATTTCAGACTCATTGGCTTGGGCCATATGAGATTGACAAAGTCTTTAGCAATGGAGCAGTAAGAATCAAAACCATTGATGAACATCAAACTCCTCTTATTGTGAATGGCCATCGATTAAAGATCTATCATAAGCCACTCTCAAAAGAGGAATTTGTCAAAATCTTTCAAGACAGTTCTACAATAAGGTTGGTGAAGAAGAATCCTTCTTCTCCACCAACCTAGCTTTTGTTCCTTTCTTCTTTCTAAAAAAAAAAAATAATAATAATGTATAAGCCTGAAAACCAATCACTAATTGGCAGTCTTATACAAAAAATACAGGGTGAAAATCAGGACTTCCTAATGCTCTATATTTTCCAAAAAAAAATCTCTCTCTTTCTCATTTTTCATTCCACTCCATCTCATTTCCATTCCACTCCACTTCATTTCATTTAACTCCATTTCATTCATTTCATTCCACTAATAGAAGTTTTTATGACCATTTTTCATCCATTCAATCATTGTTTATCCATCTCATTCAGATATAGGATTGTTGAGTCACTTTCCGCAGCTGTTAACTGATTTCGCAGCCAGTTTTGTTTCCGCAGCTAGCACCCTATCATTTAACATTGACAGTTAGATGATAGGAAAAAATAATAAAAATAAAATGCAGGTATGATCGAGGACATAGTATGAAGACATGGGGCACCTAAAGGCATCAACAAAATGCAACTGATCAAAGGTTATGGAAAACAAGTGGCAAACATTCCAAGGTATGGGCAAAAATTTATTTCAAATGGCATTCAAACACAATTTTGCATAGTTATTAAATCACGAGCTCCACTAAATGCAATGATTGGCGTAATATTCTCCATAACCATTACACAACATTCCTCCATAATCCATGCGTTTATTTCTCCAACGGCCTCATGATTAATTCTCGGATTTAACTCAAGTCTGGAAGCATTTCTATACTCCACCTGTAATTATGAGACGTGGTTGATCTGATTATGGTTCTCCTCCACCGCATAGATTCTGCAGCCATTTCATTAATGTCCTTATGGTTACTCCACAGCCGTCCATTTTTAAAATTTCTATCGTCACTCCCCTACTATTTTAATCGAAGCCACGGCTACATTACCACCTCACTCACATAAGACTCTACTCTATTCTGTGAATTCACCTCGGCTGCCTGTCCTCTATTTTGTTGTCTGTCCTCTGTTTTCCGCTTACAGTCATCATTTTCCTCCATAAAACTTGTTCATTCCCACTAGTCCAGTTGTCTCACCTCCGCTAAACCCTTCTCACGCAGACAAATTATAGAACAGAAGGAAAAAATGGGTCGGTTGTTGAGGGAAAAACCAGAGGGACCCAAATTTATGGAAGGATACCTGCAAGTCAAGAACATATTGAGAAAGGCAAAATGGCTTCGGTTTATTCAAAAGTTTAAAGGCTACAATAAGGAGGTTACAAAATCTTTTGCGAGGTCTTTCAATGGCCTGGAGGTGGAAATTGGGGATCTCAAGTTTACAATTATAGAAGCATCCATAGCAGCTGCTATAGAACTCCCTCAAGAAGGTGAACCCTTGGTTCAAGAACAAGAGCATTGGCAAGGAAGATTGGAGAGTAATCCTACGTAACCCAGGTATGGATGTGACTATATTCAAAAGAGGAATTCCTGTTCATGCCTTAGAAGAGAAATGGGCCAGTTTACTGTTGGTTATTCAAAAGTTTATTACATGTGAGGGCCGTTTTGGAGCAATGTACATGTATCATACTCGATTGTTGATGAATTTTTTAGAGGATCAAACCCTAAATCTACCTTACTTTTTATTGCTGAGCTTGAAAAAGATGGCTACAACCGTCCAGAAGAATGTAGAGGATATAGAACCCCACTTATATCATCATGGGCTAGTGAGGATTTTAATTGAAGACCAATTGAAGAAAAAAATGGAAATACCTAGGAACGGTTTTTAGTGAGAAATTATTTTCAAGATCCTCCTGAAATGCCCGAGAGCAGTACAGTAAGGAAGAGCAGGAAAAGAGAAACTGGTGTGAAAATCAAAGATCCTCCTATTAGCAAAACCAAAGAAGATGATCAAGAAGATAAGTTGGAAAGAACCAAGGATAAAAAGAAAAAGAGTTTGAAAGGGAAAAGAAGCATAGAGGATGTTTACCAATCACCGGAACCTTCTTTAGAAGACGACCACCAGCCACTGTCTGAAAGGCTAACTCACCTCCAAAGACAATCAGTTGCATCCAGGGAGAAAGAAAAAGGAAAACAGAGTATTGACGAAGAGGGCACTAGCCCACAGCATTTAAGAAGAAGCAGTAGGCTTAAAGGAAAATGGAGAAAAGCACAAACAAAAAGACCCCATTTTATTGATTTGGGAGGAACACCGAAACAATCTCCAGTTGGCCGTAGCTCACCTCATTCTCAGCCAAACATTGAAACTAGTCCTCCAGATGTTGATATAAGTCCTTCTCGGCCAAACCTTGAAACCAGTCCCCGTCAACAGGACTTTGGGGTCAATCCAAGGAAAACTTCACTCGAGATAGATCCAAATCAGCAAGATATGTACGATTACATAGAATCCCTAGAAAAGAAGGCCACAGAACCAAACTCTTCATCCATGCCTCATCCAGCACAAGAAGCTCAAATCAAGTCATTGAAACAAGAAATTTTTGAGTTAGAGGTCCTAAACAGACATATTAAACATGAAAATGAAGTATTAAAGGAGAAGAGTAGACTAGATAAGATTGTCCATGAAAATACCATGCTACATCTTGGACTATGGCAGAAAAAGAACAAGAAATTGAAGAAAAAGTGCAAGAAGATAAGTAGAGCACTGATCAATCTTAAATTCAGATGCTTGATGAAGAAGCCCATGATGTTAGCAGCACCAATAAAGAGAAGAAGGGGGTTGGATGTACTGGCAGAAGCTTCAGAACATATGGTTTGAAGGGGGGATAGTCAAAATTTTGGTTGCATGGGGACATGCAACACCTTCACAGTGGGGGTATGTTGAGCCCCAAACTTGCATCTTTCCTACACATTTTTCTAGTTTCTTTTCATTTACCTGAGCCTCCTAAGCCATCAATATCATTGCATATTAGTTATAAAAGAGAATATAAAGTGGTTTCTTGACTATGTCTTTTTGTTGTTTTTTGAACTAGATTTTTGCTTATGAGCTGTGGAATCTTGTCACTTTCCACAACTGGCTCAACTTTCTGCAGCTGTTTTTTTCAAAGTCTATATTGCAGGTGTCTTCATGCAAATCGAGCCACATGGGAAAGTTGGAAATGATGTGGACATGGTGCGGGTCCCATTGGTCCAGCTAGACTTGTCAAAGGAGGCCATAGTCAACGAGGGTCAAAACGGTGGTCAAACAGGAGAAGTCCTACAACAATAGGACTCCATTTCAAGCACGTAAGTACTTCCGTGACCATTTCCAGATTTTTGGAGGCAACGCTGACACCTATAGGTTGACCACGATGTGGATCCAACAACCGTTTTTAATAAGATTGCCTAATCACAATGACCATGTTGTTAAATCCGTGGAGGTTGTTCTTCACGTGTCCTCTATTCACACAGTTTTTAGGAAATTAGTTATGTAGCCTTCTGTTATAAATAATGCGTCTCCATACGCATCATAGTTAGTCTTTTTGAATGTATTGTTGACTATTAACGAGCCCATTGTGTTGTGACATTGTTTCGTCATTATGACTGCATTCTGAATATATGAGAAGACTCTGTTTCTGAGCATAATTCGTGGTTGATAGCTATTGCCCGAGGATTGTGCAGAGGGCCCATGCACACGCCGAGGTTTTGTTTATTGTTGTATAGTTTCATGTTGTGTTTTTACGCTCATTATGCCATAGTTATTCACTTATATATATTGCTTTTCTTATGGTACTAACATTTCATTTTTTTCCATAATTTTACATGCTTTCCATTGTTGTTAATGTTGATCAGTGTATTTGTTCCAGATTACAGTAGGCAGCCCGAGCATTTGCACATAGTTTTACAATGACTAATGACATGGAATCAGTTTTATCTTTCTGCTGACTTACATTTCTTAGTTTTTAGTTCTAGCTTTGTCTTGTTTATTTTAGTTCTGTTCATTGGCTTTATTAGTTGGCTTAGATATTAAATTGCTCATGTTATTATCAGTCACCTCCGAAAGCCATAGCAAGACTAATGGTGAGGGATTGAATTATGAGTGTGTAATTTGATATTAGTTTTATTTTTCTGCAAATTAGATATTAATTGCTCATGTCATTATAAGTTACCTCTGAAAGCCATAGCGAGACTAATGGTGAGGGATTGAAGTATGAGTGTGTAATTTGATATTAGTTTATTTTTTCTGCAAATTAGATATTAAATTGCTCATGTCATTATCAGTTACCTCTGAAAGCCATAGCGAGACTAATGGTGAGGGATTGAAGTATGAGTGTGTAATTTGATGTTAGTTTACTTTTATGCAAATTAGATATCAAATTGCTCAAGTTGTTTATGATTACCTCTAAAAGCCATAGCGAGACTAATGGCGAGGGGTCAGCATATGAGTTGATGTAATTTGATTTTAGCTTTACTTTACTTGCAATTTTGGATTTCTTTGGATGCAGTTTCTTTTGTATTTAGATAGCAGCAACAGGGATAATGGTTTCGTGATGAATAGTTCACTGTTTGTTTGACTAGTATAGTGGCACATTGTCATTTTCTTTTAGGAATTAATTTTATCATTGCATGTTTTAAACCCTTTTTAAGTTTGAAAGTTTTGGAAATCATTATAAAGGACATCATTGCCTTGAACATTTATATCCATATTTGTCTTTTATAATTTCCATCTCACATTAGGAAATCAACAAAGATAAACCCAAAAAAAAATACAAAAAACCAAAAACGACAAAAAGTAAGAGATAGGTTATCTTGCACATATAGTGTGCCACACTTCAACAGTTTACGACTCCCGGATTGACACTTAATATAGCAATTTAGGACACTCTAAATTGACCAAACACTCCCTTTGAGCACATGCAAGTTCTGCAAAAGAATAACATGACTCTATACATACATTACTAATGAACTTCCTATCACCAAAGACTCATACATACATCAATCTCCCAACCAAGAGGGGATACACCATTTTTGACTCATCCACCCAACCAAGTGGGGATATACCAAATGTTTATACATGACTCAAAAACAAGAAACATTACATCATCCATCCCATGCATAGTGGGGTTACAAATCATGAACTTTACATCAAATGATAGAAATTATTTTTATAACAAAGACCAGCAATCTTATCAAGACCATGATAGTCATCAGCAACTATCATACACCATATATGATCTGCACCATAAGCATCTATTATCAGCATCCAGATTGGTAACCTGTAATACCATTCTATTGAGCAACCAATAATAAGTAGCAAGATGTATCATTTAGCCACATAAGCATCATCACCAAAGACTTCTAACCATAATGCCAACAATGCATTATTTGAAGTATATGGTCCCCTTGAACCTATTCCTTGCCATCATCAAACAGTGATTGAACCATATCAGACATTTGTACCGCTAATTTTCTTCAGAACATCTTATACACGACTGTGCAACGTCTAACTTGCATATACATGCGACTTGTCTTTATGAAACTTGTGTATAATATTTAGAACACTGAGGTTCCACACCTTCAGCTCCCTCTGAGTCTATCTTGGTTGTATACTCTGTTACGCCACATCTTTTTGACTGTACTTCCTTTTTCTTCCATATCTTCAACTATGATGGTGTTTTCTCCTTTTGGTATGGTGCCCAAAATCTTCTCCTGCATTCCTTTGCTATATGTCCAA
The DNA here is from genome assembly GCA_000404065.3 of Pinus taeda. Classification (NCBI taxonomy): domain Eukaryota; kingdom Viridiplantae; phylum Streptophyta; class Pinopsida; order Pinales; family Pinaceae; genus Pinus; species Pinus taeda. The sequence goes on from APFE031125139.1 coordinate 204,540, forward strand.
GCTTGTTACATGCATAACATGTTATATGTTTCATATTCCTTCTATAGCAGTCAATGGCTTTGTGACCAAACATATTTCAAGAAAAACAATATCCCTTAAAGTACCTGGAACGTGATGATATTTATGTGTGATGGTCTTGAACCATTTTACTTCTGCATCTGGCTGCAACATGCCTAATGTTATGACATATAAAACATGCAACATTATTCATTGGAGGAAATAACCATCTATCCCTTCCACAGTTAGGAGTAAAGGATTTTCTTTGAAGACTTTCTTTCTTTGGTTGTTGATGGGGTTGACCTCTCATATCCTTGTTGAGCATTTCAAATTTTGTATTAGAGTTCCTTGCCTCACCTTGTGAGCTAGATTCACCTTCAACAGATTCATAAAAACTAAGACCAGTTTTGATAGCAGGCGACCTTTGAATACTAAGAATATCATCCAAAATCTTAGTACCGTCTTCAAATCGTAATAGTTTATCCTTTTCTTCTAATTTATCTTTCAAGATATTTACCTCAACCTGATTTTGTTCTTCCTTTTCCAGATATTGCTTCTTCAAGATTTCTTCAGACTTTCTTCCTTCTTCCACTTGTTCCTTAGTTTGATAATCTCATTTTCTTGTTCTTCATTCTTCTCCTGCAGCATTTGACGTACTCTGAAAGCACACTCCAGTTGAGCTTTTAAACTGATAAATTCTTCTTTGAGGGCACTCTCCCTTTTGTTAAATAGATCTTGATTATCTATGATTTTATCTGATGCTTCATTTGCTGGTTCATCTTCAATCTGAAGTGATTCAGAATCTGAATACTTGCTTCTACCTAACAGTAGGTTGTCACTGTTCCTTTGAGCTATCTTCCTCTTCTGACGTGCTTTCTTTCCCATTGTTCTACGGATCTCCTTCAAGCGATCAAACTTCTACCAAAGGACCTTCTCTGATACCAATTGTTGGAAATAATATTGGGGGGCGGGGGGGGTTAATTAGTATTAGAAAATCACTAACTTTTTTATTTCCATAATCAGATTCATATACGCTACTTCAGTTAAGGGAACCCGTGTGTACACACAACTGTGTTTAATGCAACTAGCGTATATCCAGTAAACTTATGATTCAGTTAATCCATTATATGTTGATCTGTAATCAATGCATCAGAACTTCAACCATATAAACAGTAAACAGGTGCAGTAAAACAGAACAGATCATCACACATAAGAAACACACATGAATAGCATGATGTAAGGTGGAAACCCAATGCGGGACAAAAACCACCTGTTGTCATCTTCCTTTAATATAAGAAAAACTTGTTTACAATCTTTTATTGGCGCAAACTCATACCAGTACACTGGCACCCACCTACAAAAGGCTACAACCTTCTCTCATTCTCCAGCTACTACTGGAAGGGAGCTACAACCCCCTGGATCTTGTACTAGCCAATATGTTTACTAGTACGTAGGCGCCAACCTACTAAAGGCTCCAACCTTCACTTGTTTTCTAGCTGCTATTGGAAGGGAGCTCCAACCCCTTGGCTCTTGTACTAGTCGATATGTTTACCAGTACGTAGGCACTAGCCTATAGAAGGCTATGACCTTCTCTCTTCCTCCAGGGACCACGTTTCATAAATTTTCATATTGGATACTCTTGAAGCACAACACCATAATCTGAAGGCCACCTTTCATCCAATTTTCATACTGGACCCATCAACAACATTGAAGCACAAAATTAATCACCACTGCAATACACCCATCAACTACACCTACATCATCAATCTCTGAATCACCCAATACTGAAACACTGAAACCCTGTTAACAAAACACAGTCACCAGAACACAGAGCAGACCATAGAATTCTGTAACAATAACAAGATTCAACTGCAACTTCAAATATCATACTTCATACTGTATATGTTACTCCCATGAGCCGAACCAACTTGTATATGCGCTTTTACCAAAGGGAAGCCTCGTAAAGATCTGTAAATATTTACTCATAGATTTGCAGCTATTCTAGACATCAGTCATACCCAAATCATAACATTTACACAATAAAACATACGTCAATAATTCAGATCTAGTCTATCCATGATCAAACCACATAATGATAATACATTCCAAGCCCTATGATCCTGATCCATCATCCATCATCAACCGCATAGGTGCATCATTGGTTTAGATCAAGAAAAGCATCACAAATCCATAGCCAACATAATAGATCTCACACTTCATCAGATATTCATCACTTGCACTCTTGCACTTTGGCCTAATGATCTTATTTTTCTTATATAGGTTTAAGCCTCTCTCAATACCATGGTCCAAAACCATGTAGGACCAATACCTTGGACCCAATACCTGGGGTCAATACCTCAGACCAAATACCACGGACCAAAGCTTAGTTTTCCAACATGTACGTGCTTTCCCTTCTATGAAACTATGTGTGTACGAAATGCATACCTTTTGTTCTGTTAACCCACGTGTATATGCTCCTTTGTCACAGTGAACCTGCGTATACCTCTCTCTTATCATTAATTCTTTTCTATTTACCTTCTGCACTATGATCTGTCATCTGAGTGAGTTGCCATCAAGGACAACACCTGTATCATAATGCCAACATCCCTGGCATGCCTTACCCGTGCTTAACATACCTTGTCACTCCCTCCTTGGCATGGCATCTAACATTGATTGACACTCCCTGACACACCCTCATATTCATTCACTTCCATGCATTTTCACCTAGTGCTCCCTTGTTTTGTCCTAGTACTCCCTAATACTCCTCAGCATGCATTGGCACTCTCTACCACACCTTAGCACTCATAAGTGAAGAATGAAACTTGTAACCAATGTTACCAGACTCGAAATAGACAATAAATTAGCGCGGAAAAAGAGCTAAGAGTTTTAATCGGATTGGGGAAAAATCGACAAACAATCGGGAAAAAATCAATAAAAAATCAATGAATTCAATAAATAAAAATATACACATATATTGAATTAAAAAAAAAAAAAAAAAACATTGATATTTAGTAAAGCCATGCCCAAACAATTCATAATATCAATAGATGTCCAAAATATCATGAATGAATAAGCATCTCATATATGTTATGAGTCCAAACATGATCCAAAGTACTGAATCATGACTCCTAACTAGTGACTACATAGAACTAGAAGCAATTGCTTCTAAAAGTTTACAAACAACTACATACTAATTAGAAGAAAAATAGTAACTAAGGGTCTAAGACTCTTAAGAGTGAGAACTAAAAGTGATTCCTCCCACTCCTTTGCTTTCTTGATTCTCAAAATTCTTCAAGTCATGTAGGCTTAAAATAGGAGCCTCCTCTAATTGGACCCAATCTGCTGCATTTGTAGTTTGCAAATCTATCTATTCAAGGTCTATTGGTGAATGATCCAAACCTATCATTATCATGAGACATTGAAATGTGAATTTAATTTTGACTTTGAACTTTAAAGTATAAACTTTAAATTGCAAATCAGATTATGAAACCTTCAAATTCAAGCTCTCACCTAGTATTTGCTTGTTGTGAAATCATAGATTGTAATGGAAAAACACAATGTCATTTAATCGCTTTTGTGTCAATTGGTTGCACTTCTTAGAATGTATTTTCTCAAACATGCTCCAGTTTCACTCACAACCTGAAGCACTGCATGCTTGGTTTAAGATTCGAATGGCGAAACTCTTCAAATTTGGTGTATCACCACAAAAAAATTTCCACCAAAGACTTAGCAAGTGGCAAGGGTTCGTGAGTAGACGTACTAAATACTAAATAGTAAAAACTCAAAACGAAAACAAAATTTAATAAAACATTTAACATACAAAATAAAATTTAAACAAATTTAATGAATTGATGAATCCTTCAAGCATCAAAGGGTACCTGGCAACATCTTAGACCTTTCTCGTATAACATTGGAATAGGCAAATAATTTAGCTGGTGCTTTGTAATCATATAGTTGGGAAAATACATGACTTTGAAATTCTAGATCAGGGAAGCACCTTTCCACGCATGTTGTAAGTCCTTTGCGAACCTCCTCATCCTCATTAAATTTGCTCTTATCATAAAAGTATTGTGGGTTTAAGAAGTACCTAGCAGCATGTAGGGGGGAATGCAATTTCCTATCCCAACGTGCATCAATAATGTCCCAAATAGGCTGATACTTTGCCTCCTCATCCCCATATCTTCTTTTGAGGGCCTCCTTTACGATATCCATCGCCTCATAAATGTAACCCATAGCGGGTTTGTCACCATCAACCTTCCTGAAAGTTCAAGCTTTCAAATTTATAAATATGAAACATTGAAAATAAAAATAAGGTTGAAATGAAATTTAAAACACGAAAAAGTTAAAAGACTTGAAGTACCTGAGAACTCTAACAAGGGACTCCATCACAACAATAATCTCTTCGGCATCTTTACAGAAACCATCATTAAACACAAGTGCAACAACTTCAATGCCTTCTAGTGTCTTTGAATGTTTAGATGTCATCCACTCAAGTCCCAAGAACGTCCTCGTCAGATTTATCTTTTGCTCAACCACAAATTGCAAAGATATGAGATTTGTTGCAAATCTAGTCACTGCAAGTCGAACAATTTCTTTACCTTCAATGTATTTTCTCATCGTGTTTAGGACAATATTGTGGTTGTATAGGTATTGTTTATGGATTTTTCCTTCTCCACAATATGATGTATCCAATGAAGCTTACCAATGTCCTCAAGCATTAAATCTATGCAATGGGCAACACAATAGGTCCAAAAAATAGTGGGGTGCCTAATCTCAAAAAATCTACCAACATCCATATAATTAGTTGCATTGTCGGTGAAAATTTGTACAACATTTTCTTCTCCCACTTATTGAATGACTTCCTCCATCATTTCACAAATAAGTCGTGCAATCTTAACCTTGTCTGACACATCCACTGATTTGAGAAACATTATACCTACTGGACAAGATACAAGGAGATTTATTAAAGTTCTATTCCTCTGATCTGTCCATCCATCACTCATGATGGTGCACCCTATTTCTACCCATGATGAACGAAAGTTAGATAGCACAAGCATGACATCTTCAACACTTTCTAATATAAAATTTGTCCTAATGCTCTCTAATGAAGGGGCTTTAAACCCTGGACCTGCAACAACAACTGCATCAATCATAGCTTGCCAGTAAGGACTTATGGCAAAGTGGAAAGGTATGTCAGAATAGTACCAAAATTTAGCAATGGCCTTCCTTGCCTGACTATGGATATTCTTTTTCCAACTAGTGGTATCCAATGTAGGTTGGGAACCGGGTTTTGTGCGGGGAGAAAAAAAGGTGTTTGTGTTTCCACCTCCAATGTTGAATGCAGGAGGATTCATTTGGCCTTGAGTTTGACTTGGACTTGGAGGCATGTGTGGGAAACTTGGGAACTGCATTGAGGATTCAACAAAGGGAGATGACAATGGGGTATTGGAAGAAAAATTGTCAACTCCAGGAGTTCGTATTTCCTTTTTTTTTCTTTTCTTTCTTTGCATTATGTTGACTCAACATATCAATGGCCAAGGTTGCTTAGTGTTTGACATTTTTGTCAATGATTTTTCAGAGACCTATATCATGGCCGGGTATTTGTGCAAGGTGATACTTGATCTATAAATGTCCCCACTACATTTCGCTTTGCAAAATTTACAAAGGATCTTGGGGTCTCCAAGAATCTTGTCACAATAAGCCCAAGCAAAGTCCTTCTCCCGCGGCATTGTTGTTGTTTTGGACTTGTGTTTAATTTGCGGCTTTTGTTTATATTTGGAGTTGTGCCTTCTATTTAATTTGGCTCCTTTAGAAGACAATAAAAAATTAAAATTAAAAATTCCATACATAACTTCGCAAAAAAGAGGGTTGGTTTTAAAGGATATGAGGTTTTGTTAAGGATCAAAGACAAGTCTGTCCAGCAACACAAGCACATTTCGACCTAATATATCATTATGACCTTGAAACACAATTAGGTATATACGAGGAAATGCTACCTAAAGGAAATATTATCAACATATATTTCATTGTAATCTTGAATTTGCAAGTTTGTTTAGCATAAGACAACTGAACCAATACATCAATAACAGATTCTGGAAGAACAAAAATACATAAAGTTGTGAATGCATGGTTAAAGCCTTTGGAGTCGGCAAGACATCAACCAAGGAAGGAATGCTTGATGACTTGGCCGGTGGTTGGTATGAAACCATTTCTTAGTGCATTTTTAAAATCTATTTAAGCCCCGTTTATAGGGTTGAAAAGTCATAACCAAAGAAATACACCGAACATTCGATTGCTGAATAGTGGAACTTGAGACTTGTCATTGAAAATGAAATTGAAACTTCAATATAGTAATATACCTATTATTTAAGCCAAGTGTCAATGTACCTCGATTGTTGAATAGTGAAGCGACTAAGCCTGAAGGTAACACATGCTGAAGGTGACACGCAACTGCCTGAGGGTCGATATGGAGTATGGATAGAGCACACGCTAGCGACTGCCCGATATGGAGTCTGGACTTAGGCTCATGCTGGCGGTTCCCCAATATGGAGTCTGGACTATGTAATAGTGAGTAGTGATTGATTACTAAAGGTCTCGACGTATGAGTTACGGGCCTAAGAAATGAGAAATAAATTTTGGAACAATCGACGTTTAGTTTTTAGCAATGCGGCATACCTAAACTTGAAAAACTCATGCTCGTCGAGTCAAGGGCGAAAATTTAATAAATCGAAATCAATCATAGGAATCTGATTTAATCGGTAGTTTGCAAGTCAAACATGCATTGACCGCAAATTAAACTTGGTCAACATGAGTTTGACTCGCAAAGATTTGGATTGGATCATTTTGAGAGCGAGCAGATTTTGACTCGTGATTAATCGCGATTGATTGGTGAGTCCTATTTCACTGCTTGTAACTGAAATCTAAACTAAAAATAGGAGATCTTACAATTGAAACTAATTGTGAATTTTCTAAATTTTAATTGGCCCATCGGCATAGTTTCTATTTTTGGCTAGGCGCATCAACGGAAGAGATTCATTTTAACTCAGGTTCATGGAGAAAATATTTTATGGAAGATGTTTGTTTTATGTCGAGGAAGACATAGTAATATTTTTTATTGAATTTGAATAACAATAGTATCTACTCTGTATCTCCCATATCTCATTATTTTTATCTCTTGTAACTCATACAAAAAGTGGGGTAATAGTGGACATGTAGCATCAAGCTCCACTCCTTTTAATCCAAAGTTTTTCATGCAAACCTTTGTGTCACTTGCGCTGCAAACGCTTTGTTGTAGAGTGTGAAGTTAACACCTACCTTTGCATGACAAAATCTACACATACTTTTTGACTTGGGTTTTTCACTTTTTGTCCATTGTTTATGTTGTGTTTGGGACAAAACGTTCCACATACTTTTTTTCCATACCTCTATGTGAGTGTAACTTTGCACATTTTCTTTGCTTCAACCAATATCAAAAGCATTTGTGAGATTCTTTCAAGGCATGAATACATGCTTCAATCATGGAATTAGCAAAGTTTCTAAAGAAAAAAATAACCATGGAGTTAACCTTTGCCATTTCAAATATGTTAGGATTCTATTGAGACTTTTTTAGAGATAATTATTAATTGACCCTCTACTTTTCCCTTTTTCTTAATATAAATTGCATCTCTTATTACATTTCCAATCAACAGATTTACATCAAATACTGGATAAAAGGGCGAAGGAAATTTCATAAATGCTTCCTTGTCAAGTAGAAGAATAAATGGTCAACATGTTAGCTTGGTTGCAATTTCTTGGGAATTAATAATTGTTCTGAAAAATGACTACTCTTGTTTGAATCTAGAACTATGTTTAAGATTTCAAAATGGATTTTCCTCCAAATTGATCTTGGAAAGATCCTTATTAAAGGCTTCTCTATATCTCCTCCACTAGAATGAATGGCTTGTATGTTAAAAAGTATAACAGAGCTCCCTTCTAAAAAGCCTGATCATCCCATTATCACCAAGAGCTCCTCCTTTTCCCCAAATTGGACCCAAAACAACATTGAGTACTTAATTATGATCCAACCTGAGAAATTTTTATTGACACTGAAACTCAAGAGCTATTCAATTTAAAGTGCACTTATAGGATTCATCATTATTTCATTGAATAAGTATATTGTTTTTGAATTTGTCATTTGTGCTTGTAGTATGTGGTACTGACCTTGTTTCACGTGAAAGGGTTTTTATTCTTGGATGATGACAATGCTAGTAATATTTAGGCCTTTTGTAATGTTTGTACCCCATGATCATTTTTGCAAGATGTATGTCATGTGTGGAAAGAAATAAGCATTTAGTTACTACCTCCTAAACTAAAGCATTATTTCTTTTATTAGGTGCCATGTAATGTCCTCTACAAATTGAGGACGAATGAGACGTAATACCCTATCGATCCCCTTAGGCTATAGTCCTCCATAAATGGGAAAAAAACCCAAAATACCCATTATTGGGAAATTTTTGCAGAAACTGCACTTAAAAGACCAAAATTTGGGGTTTGGAGTAAGGTTTACTCAATCACTTAAGAATATGAAACCCATCTGGAAAATATATAAATAAATAAGGATTGAATTCATTTTGGATCACCAAGTGTGGATTAATTCATTTGTTCTTGAGAATTAGGTATGGCAGTTTTTTACCCCTTCTATCTCTTGTCAATTTCGGTGGTGAAATATTCCGCCGTAGTTGACATTCCCTTATTATCTCTCTATTTGGGCACAAGGGTCTCTGGTTGGTCAGCGAATTCTATTGGATATTGATCTCTTGTCTTTTTCTAGGCACAAGATTTATGTTAAAGGTGAATGAATTTGGAGGACAGTGCAAGATAGCTTAGTTATGTTTGGCATACACCTCTCTTGAAGGAAGCAACAAAGTTTCTGAGGCCTTAATATCTTGTTCTAGGCAAAGCACTTACCTTAGGCAGTGGATTTGTTTCTAGCACCTGAAGTAGTGAAACTCTTTGCTCTATTTAGTTTTTGCATGCACAGTTAAAGGGAGGACTTCCCTATTTATTAATTCTCAACCTTATCTAAGGAAGCATGTTGGCATATGTCATATCAAATTTCAGTAGAGGCAGCCTTTAATTGTCTTGTCTATCCATGCAAGGAAGGTGCATTAGGATTAGGAGTTAAGAAAGTTGAGACATTGTTGTACATGTTTCTAGATTCATTGTACCTTCTAGACTAAAGGAAAAGTGAATAGTAGTGTTTGAAATTTTTAGTTATTTCCTGTTTCAAAGAGTAATAAATAGTGATGTGATTTGAGTTTCAAATCTGTGTACTTGCTGTTAATTTATGCAATGGCATGTGCTTCCGTATTCAAAACAAGGGTTTTTTTTGTAGTATCTAGCCTACAAAGCTTCTTCAATGCAAACTAAATATCAAATCATTCCCTCGTACTCCAAAGCATCTAAGTCATCACCCTAGAGAAGCTCCAAAGTAGATCAATGAGCTTTGACAGGCCAACTCCAACCCCATGTCACCATACAATGTTTACATCACTGCTACAAAAATTATTTTGAAGTGTTGCATCCTACATCAATTCCTAAGATGGATGCCAAAAGGAGTTCTAGAACAAGGCTCAACCTTCATTGCCACATTTAAGACTTTTCAAAGGGATTGGTCCCTTTAAACCATACCAATTTTTACACTTTCACAATTTGGCCCTATTCCTATCAATTTATATTTTGTATTGAAAATTTAGTCCTATTTTACCTATTTATTAACTTTAGGAACAATTATAGTTCAGCTCTAGAAAAATGTCGACAAATTTGTGGGTTAGGTTGGCATTTCTCTAAATATTATCAAACATGTATATATAATCATACATTTTCCCTTTTAGATCTTGATTGGTTGAACAAAAAGGTTCGCTACCTGTGTAATTTTGTCCCATACCTCCACATCAGCACTCATAGATAACAATGTTCTTAATTCTTCATCTATGTGCACAGTTAGGCCCCTTTTGGTTACTATTTTTGATGGAGCAAACTCTGACACTACACCTTTTACCATAGAGATGTTGTTGTTGGATAGAAATCTCCAGAGGAGTCTTACACTAGACATATAAATGGCTATTGTATATCACAATAATAAGCATTAACATATGAAGATGTGGCAGGCCCTAAACTTTTTGCATTCAATCCATTACTTTTTATTTCATGGCAGATTCAGTTGTGCATATTAGATGTGTTGTGGCACTTGAGTGTGTTCACATCAAAAATTCTAAGGTCAAACCCGGATTCTCATGTGTCATGAAAATTCAACGTATGATTTGTTCACCTAAGATGTACTTGTAACTCATATTAGGGTACCCATGTACAATCTCAACTCATCCCACTTAACAAGTTACCAAGACAAGGCTCATCACATCCAACCTTGGTCTAAAACAATTAAGCAACATAATTTACATCTTGACATGCCATGGCACCTGACATGTCTTAGAATGCCTTGGAACTATGTGGCATGCATTAACATCCCCTACATTCCTTGGCATGCTTTGACACTCCCTAACACATTGTGGCACTTCCCAACATGCCTTGGTAGTTTAGCATACCTTGGCATTGCCTAGCATACAACCCTGTCACTCCCTCCTTAACACACCTAGAACTCATTGAAACTCCCTCTCTGATCTGAATTTAAAAAAGAATGTAAAAAATTATAGAGATAACCATAAATGCAAAGATGCAGAAAATATAATACTTCATTTCATTAATGTAAAATACTAAAATATGCTTACAAAGAGAAATGACAATAAACTAGCTCGGGCGATGGTAGCTTATCTCTGAGGAGAAATGTGGTAGCTACATGCCACTAAACTGTCTTAAAATGAAGCTCAAAGGCCTATTTATTGTTGAGAAACAATGGAAAATCGTAAACATCCAAAACCATAACCCTAGGAGATGAAGCGCCAAATTATGGCCCCTTTTTGGGTAAATTGGCACATCAACTTCTTGGGGTCGTAACTTTGGCATACGATCTCCATTTGACGCACACAATACCTCGTTAGAAAGATCTATCCAATGACTACAACTTTGGGATTAGAAAGATTAGTCCATTAACCCATGTTGCTCCCAGTTTTCCCAAAAAACATTGTTGAGGGCCTCAAAATAGCTCTGGAAGTTCAGGACCCAAAAAACTGCTAAAAATAGTAATTTGTGCTACAATTAAGGAAACTAAAAAAATGAAAGGGACAGTTGTGGGGGGCCAAGTGGGATAGGTGGGTGGCCACCAACATCCACCTGGCTCACTATCACACACTCTTATTCATTCATTTCCATGCATTTTGACCTAGTGCTTCCTTATGTTTCCCTGACACCCCCTAACACTCCCTAGCTCACCCTAGCACTTGACACATCTTGGCCTACCACCTTAAAACTCTAGCATTCTTTGGTAGTACATAATATACCTTGTCACTCTCTCCTTAGCACACCTAGAGATCGCTGTCACTCTTGGTCACAAACTCTTATTCATTCATTTCCATGCATTTTTACCTGGTGCTCCCTGGTGTTTCCCTAGCACTCCCTATCATTCCTTGGCATGTGCTGTTACACACTAGCACCTATGACATATTGGCATGTCACCCTAGCCTCTAGCATGCCTTAACACTTCCTAGCATACCTTGTCAATTTGTCCTTAACACACCTAGAACTCACTGAAATCACAAACTCTTATTTGTTCATTTCCATTCATTTTGGCATAGTTCTCCCTTGTGTTTCCCAGGCACTCCCAGCTAACACTTCCTTGTACGCATTAGCACTTATTGGTCGCATGTTGCCCTATAACTCTAGCATTCCTTAGCATTGCCAAGCATGCCTTGTAACTCCTCCTTAACACACTTGGAACTCATGGACACTCCATGCCACACACACTTATTCCTTCATTTACATGCATTATAACCTAGTGCTCCCTTGTGTTTCCCTAGCACCACCTAACACTCCTTGGAACACATTAGCACACCATGGCACTTGTCACATCTCAGTAGGATTTCCTAGCACTTTGTCTTCTATTGACACTGCTTATCATATGTTGTCACTCCCTCCTTAGCACACCTATAACTTGTTAACACTCCCTATCCTACATGCACATTCATTCATTTATATGTAATTGAAACGAGTCCTCCCTTATGTTTCCTTGGCAATCCCTAGCATATGCTAGTGCCACATCCTAGAAACTAGAACACATTGGCATGGCTTATTATTTGGCATGTCTTGACATGCCTAACATTCCTTGGAACTTTCTAACATGTGTTAGCACTTCCTAAAATTCCCTGCACACCTTGTCACTCCCTAGTTTTCATTCCCTCATAGATAACCTTACTTTTTTTGTGACTTGGAAACCCAACCAAGTCATTGAAAAATAGTGTTGTGCCTATACCAAAGCCTCCCTTTGTCTCAAATTTCTTTTTCCATTCTCTTATCACAATTATAGGCTTTCCTCCTACAAGTCCTAATATGAAATTATCCTAACACACTTCGTCCATGGAACACCTAGAATTCACGGAAACTCCCTGGCATAATCTCTTATTCATTTATTTCCGTGCACTTTGACCTAGTTCTCCCTTGTGATTACCTGACACTCCCAAATAATCCTTGACATGCATTGACACTATCTGGAATATGTCAGCACGCCTTTTCATTCCTTGGCACACCATGGCACTCCTTAATTATCATGCCCTCATAACTACCCTTATTTTCTTTTAGACTTAGGAACCCAACCAAGTCCTGCCTCAACTACAACAACTTTACGATGTTACATTTACTATAACTAGACTATTCCTTGTTCCCCTAATGGACTATAAATAATCTTAGGCTTCTCATGTCCAATCTTCACTCATCCCACTTAACAAGTTACCAAGTCAAGGCTCACATCCAACCATGCTCATAAAACAACTAAGCAACATAGTTTACATCATCACATGCCATAAGATCTGGCATGTATAACAATCCATGGGCACTACATGGCACACATTATCATCCCCTACATTCCTTGGCATGATTTTCCACTCCCTAACAAACCCTACCACTCCCTAACATGCCCTGACACTCTAGCATGCCTTGGCACTACCTAGCATATACCCTTGTCACTCCCTCCTTAACACAATTAGAACTTGCTGACACTCACTATCACACACTCTTATCCATTCATTTCCATGCAATTTGAACTAGTTCTCCCTTATGTTCTCGTGGCACTCCCTGACACACATTGGCACACCCTAGGACTTGGCATATCTTGGCATGTTGCCCTCGCACTCTAGAAAACCTTGGAACTACCTAGCATACCTTGTCACTCCCTCCTTAGCACACCTAGAATTTGTTGACAATCCCTGTCACACAATCTTATTCATTCATTTACATGCATTTGAAACTAGTGGTCCCTTGTTTTTCCCTGACACTCCATAACTCTCCCTAGCATGCATTGGAACACCTTAGCACCTGGCACATCTTGTCATGTTTTGCTGGCCTCTAGAATTCCTTAGCACTTCTTAGCATACCTTGTCACTCCCTCCTTAGGACAACCTGAAATCACTGACACTTCATGTCACAAACTCTTAATCTTTCATTTGCATGCATTATTTTCACCTAGTGATCCCTTGTGTTTCCCTAACACTCCCTAACACTTCCTAGCACTATTGTCACACCTTGGCACCTAGCACATATTGGCTGTATGTCACTCTGGCATGCTAGAATGACTTAGCACTGCTTAGCATACCATGTCACTCCCATCTTACCACACCTGGAACTCATTGAAACTCCATGTCACATACTCTTATTCATTCATTTCCATGCATTTTGACCTAGTGCTCCCTTGTGTTTCCCTAGAACTCACTAACACTCAACACACATTGGCACACCTAACTACAGTGAGGTTCACTAATAGTCAATCAAAAAACCCTTCCAGAGTCTAGCTAGTTACTTGTTCTTCACTAAGATATTAGGGTTAATTTTATTGTATAGTGTTTAGTGTGAAAATATTACTAGGTGTTTTTATCGCATTATTTGGAAGGTGGCTAAGCCACAAGCATGACAGTAAGGTTCCTAAATCTTGGATTGTAAAACTAACCAACAAATATATGACTATAAGATATTTGGGAAATTATAGTTCTCTAAAGAGATTCATGGTAGTGATTTTCCCATTATGCTAGACCAGAAAACTTGTTTATTAATTAGATGTAGAGAAGTGGCAATTTGATGCCATAAATTCCAAATGTGCAGTTCAAAAACATGATGGAGGCTTACCTTTGAAATCAGAATTTATTTTGTTATCATCGTGATGCAAAACCCATGATGTCCAAGTGTGACACCCTCCTTGCAACAACACCCTTCGAGTAGTTACCCAGTGACTTCCTTGCCTTTGATTTCCCTCTCCTCATCTTGTTCACTCTCAGTTCCTTCTCCCTTACACTCCTCTCACTGTGCTCTTTTTCTTCTTATTCTCCTTATCCCAATTTCTCTTCTCTTTCTACTTGTCACTCCATCCTTCTAATTAGTTAGGGCTTGGCTAACTAGATTTTCCCTTTCCTACCATTTGACCTCCCACTTTCTCCCCATCTGTCATTTTCCCTCTTCCTAGGTCTGTTCTAGAATCAACAAGGTGTGAGGGAGGAGAAAATTCCATTCATGTGTGCTAATAGGTTTCAAAATATCTTCCCACCCTCATTGACTGCATCAAGGCCTGCAAATATTATGCCTATGAGTGTCTGTGAGTCTCTTCTTAGGTCTTGGGTCGAATTATTTTTTCTCTTTCAATTATATGAGTCAAGCTATATGATCTTTAACCCCCCCATTAATAGAGTTCCTTATACTTGTATCATGCCCTTGGTATAAAGACATATGTATAGGTTATTATGGTATATGTTGAACTTTGGTTATTACCCTCACCTGGAAGTCATTGAGGTTCAATCTAACTCCCCCTAGTTAATACAAGGTTCATTGAGTTAGAAAAATGTGCCATCATTAATTATAAGTGGTTACCTTAAGGAAGGGCCATTGGTTGAAGCCTCATCAATGGATATTGGGTCGATGGTTAGGGTTTTGATTCAGTTAGACACTATTCACTATTATATTTGTGGGCGTAGAGTAATTATGATCTTCCACATGTACACAAGGATAACTGAGAAGTGTTTTCCATAATCATGCAAGTGGAACTTCAACATGTACATCAAGGTAACCACAAAATATTTATCATATTTATACAACGCAAGGTGATAGGAAAATATTTACATTATATGCATGAATGTACTAAGATAAGGACCATTAGCATCATATCTACATATTTACCACAAGACGAGGGTCATTACAACCCCTTAAAAATAGGCATAAGGCCTTCCTCTTTTGCAACTCCTTGACCAAAAGGTTTTAATTGAAAAACGCATAGTTCCTTTAAAGATTTGTACGTTGAGGCAACCAATTCAAGCCCTTTAACTTAAAGACAATGAAATATTTGTAATTTGTTACAATAATAAGTCCATTATGCACACTCCTCATCTTAGAGTTGGGTAGAGAGGGAGAATACTTGATTGATGCCAACCTTGTAAGTGAAAAAATTTGCCTACTCATTGGTTGGACTCTCCACCACTAGTTAACACCACTAACGCACACCAAAAATCCAAGATACCCATAATATGTGCCCTACAACTAAGGGCTTAGACTACACCTCCATAAAATGTACCTTCAACTTTAGATGTCCCAAAACAGTAATATCCTAATCCTAGCCTATTTGTTAGATTTTTTGTAACTTTCTCAACTAACGTTTGTTTTTAACTATTTAATCCACTTACCATATACTCTCTCTTGTTTGCACCCACCTAGTGTACAAGACACTTATGTTTTTAATACAACCAAGTTAAGAGGGCATGTTTCTTTCTTACACTTAAATGTTTTCAATACAACCAAGTTAAGAGCACGTGTTTTCTTTTCAAATTCCAAAAGCATAACATTTCTATCTCTATAAACTAACAACAAAATCATTGCATAAAAAAGGTAAGCTTAAAATTAGATTATTATTATTATTATGATAAATACACCAAATATGGAAAAAATGTTTTCAAACACAACCATAAAAAGAAGTGCTAGTTTATCAAATACAACTACAAACTTATTAAGCCATCTTAGATCCATCTTAACCCGGATCTATAAAGCGCCAAGATGGATCCAATCTTTCGATGTGCAAACCTATTTTTTGGTGTTTGATAGATCTAGGTTAAGATGGATTTAAGCTAGTTATATGATACTATATAATATCTATATTTGTATCTATGTGTCTCTTTCTTATTCCCTCTATCTATCTCACCCCCCAAACATACACACTCTCTCTCCATATCTATCTCTCTCTCCCTCCCTCTTCCTCTTTGCCTCTCTCTCTTCCCTCTATCTCTCCTCTCTTCATTGCTCCCTTGTCACTCCCTCTCTCTCTCTACCTTTCTCCCTCTATGTCTTTCTTCTTCCTTCCCTCTCTCCCCCTGATGCAGGAGCATCCAACTCCCAATGATGAAGCAGATAGACCCCGAACAGGTTCACGAGCAGGACACCAAAGTTGTCGGATCTTGCTGGAAATATTTTTCTTTTATTGTTAATTTTATTTTTACAAGTCAGAGGTAGTTAGGAGATTTACTTTCCAGCTCTTTACACTTAAGTTGTTAATTAGTTTTATTGTTAAAAGAAGGCTAGTTTAGGTGAATTAAGCAAATGACAACCGGTTGCTTTTAAAAGTCTTTTAAGTATCTGAACAGTTGTATTTTACGGGAACAGAATACATAACTGTTTTGTAACAGACAAACAAACTGAGCCGTAACTGCAAAAGGCTATAAGAGTAACACAGTGGAAAGAAAGAAGGGTCCTTTTTGTCTTAGAAAGAGAAACTGAATAATAAAAAAACTAAGCAGAGCATTCAAGTACCTACAGAAACTGTCCATCTTCCTTTCTGTTATTTACTTTCTAACTTGTTGAATTATCTCCCAAATATGAGTATCATCTTTTTGTTATTGTAAATTAAAATTGCAACCAGAAGTAGAAAAGAAGCGAAGTTCGAAAGCCTTGCCAGCCAGCCAACAGAGTCACGACTCAAAGAACACGGCCACAGTTCAACAAACAATATACCATACAACGACCAAGGAAAATACAAAGCCGAGACAGAACATTATCAGTAATCAAATGTACAGGTACACAAAGAAAAATCTCTCCTCTTATATTTCATTCAACACAGTCATATTACAGTCCATATAATATCATGCAGTTTAAAAAGGAATAGAGCGAACCAAACCCTTAAGGGTTACATACAGTTTTACAGTCAAAACCAGTACAGTATTTGCAACAGAAGAGTCGTTGTCGAAACCGGAGTCGTGTACACCCAACACCCTGAACCGGGAATGAAGGGACAAAACCCTCGTTGGGGTTAGATACCATATAACCAGGCGAAGAAACCCTCGTAAGGGTTGAACCGAAAAATAGAACGAAACTAAGAGAGCCGCAGCACAGGTGGAAAAGATCCCACAAAACAACACACAGGCAAAAACCCAGTAACCCAATCGACTTTCTATCTAACAGAAACTACCCATAAGCAGAGGTTCCAGGCCTACCCATTATCATTTATAGATGGTCAACTGTAACAAAAGGTCGAGCCATGCGTCCTCCAGGTTCCGAAGGGATACCTGTAAACAAACCAACCGCATCTGTTAGGTTCATGAAGCACAGGGTATGAAACCCTCGAACTGAATCTTAAACAAACTGGAAAGACAAACGAGTGCAGGGTATAGAAATTTACCTAGAAGCCGTGTGCGGGAAAGCCACCAAACCAGAACCAGAGACACCATAGGCAACTGAATGAGCGAAGGAGCAAACAGATCAGAGTTTATACGACAGAGAACCAGAGATTGAAATCAGGGATAAGGTAGTTTACCTGAGCGAAAAGTCTTCCTCGCATGCCATCGACCTGCTCGGACAGCGAAGCAGCAGCAGTTTCTGAAACCAAGAGTTGGACATCCAAGATACAGAGAAGAACACGCGACAGAGGTATACATTTCACACACAAAGAATGAACAGACATCGAATCAGGACCGGGAGCGAAACCCTTGATTGAATCCCCATAAAACGAAACTGTAACCGACAGCATATGCCTAATTTCCTTAAAACAACTGAACAGACGACAGACAGAACTTACCAGAGTAACCCACGCCATTAACAGAGACAGAGGAACATAAATCTTTCAGCATTGAACCACCGGACAGAAAGCATAGCCATTTCCACAGGCCAGAGCAGCTAGCAGAGCTCCAGAAACCCTCCAGGTGCAAAGACTAAAGACCGAAGTATCGCGAAGGCAAGAATAGGGTTAGGTTATGTATCAATACCGAGGCAAGGACGGAGTCATTACTACGAGCCATTAATTCCTCAGCTACCAAATACAAGCGCGGGAAAAATATCAGTGTGTAGTCAGACACGTAACAATACAGGTGGAGGTATAAAAGTGATAAAGTCCGCCAGCGTGGGCTGGGACCCATCAGAGTGGTATCAGAGCAGTTAAGCTGAAGAGATCTGAGAGAAATGGAAGTAGGCAGACGAGGACGAGGCAGAGGTGCCCGAAGGATGGCAGATGAGGCATTGAGGGAAGAACTTAGAATTCTTACTGCTCGATTAGAAGCAGTAGAGGCAGGCAGACGGAGAGATCCGGAATTAGGGGACGTGAGTGATGAAGAAGTGGAAGCACCAGCAGGAGGAGATGAAGGTGATACACCTGAAGTAAGACTGTTGAAGTCTGTACTATTGTCAAATAGTAAACCAAAACCAGATTTACCGACTTATGATGGCAGTTTAGCGATTGATGTAGTTTTAGATTGGATCAGCGAGATGGATAAGTACTTTGAATGCGAAGAAATTAGTGAAGACCGTAGGGTCAAGTTTGCAGCAACGAAGTTGAAGGGACACGCCACACTGTGGTGGGACAATGTCCAAAATGAGAGGAAAAGGCTGGACAAGCCTCCGATAAAGACCTGGGCAAGGATGGTCGCAAAATTGAAGGGCAGATTTCTGCCAAGGGATTACCAGATTTCGTTGCATAGACAAGCTCAGAACTTAAGACAAAGGGGTCTGACGGTAAAGGAGTATACAGAGGAATTTTACCAAGTAAATTTACGAGCAGGATATACAGAGGACACAGCAGAGAGAACAGCCAGATATGTGAATGGGCTGAGAATGGAAATTTTAGATGAGATAAGTATTTTGTCTCCCAAAAATACAGAGGAGGCATACCAGAGTGCAGTGAAAGCAGAAGAAAAGCTTAACCGAAGACAAAACGCCCGGAGAGGACGAGGGTCTAACAGAGGAAGAGGCCAGTCCTATGGAAGGGGCCGAACTGCCAGCAACAATGAGGAAGCCAGCAGTTCAAAGGCTTCGGGAATAGCAGAGAGAGGAGATGGAATGAGGGGTGGCAGATCATTCCAGCGTGGTAGAGGAACCGGTCGCGGAAGGGGAACCGGATACCAGTGTTATAGATGCCACAAGTGGGGGCACCGCTCTTTTGAGTGCCCAGAGACGGATACTACTGGACAGAGAGGCGCCTATATGGCACAACCGGAGGAGGCAGCAGCACCTCCACAAGAGGCAGAAAATGCCCCAGAGACAGGGGAAGCTCTAGTATTGCATAAGGTGTTGGTGAAGCCAATTGCTGAAAGCATTGAACAGACACAACGGAAGGCTCTGTTCAGAACAGTTTGTAAAGCACAAGGTAAGTGCTGCAAAATGATAATTGATAGTGGGAGTACTGACAACTTGGTGTCAGTTGAGATGGTTGAAAAGTTGGGGTTGAAACGTCTGAAACATCCCACTCCATATCGAGTGTCCTGGTTACAGAAAGGACACCAGTTACTGGTGGATGAACAGAGTGAAGTGGAATTCCAGATTGGGCGTTATAAGGACAGAATTGTTTGCGACATTATGCCAATGGACGTGTGCCACATTTTATTTGGCAGACCTTGGCAATATGACAGGAAAGTGATACATGATGGGATGCTGAATTGTTATAAGTTTGAGAAAGATGGGATTAAACATACCCTTGTACCCATCAAAGAGGAGAAAGAGGCGGTTGAAGGAAGTGAACCAAAGGTGTTACTGGTGAACGGAAAACAATTTTTGAAACAGGTTGAAAATAGTGAGATGAATTTTGCTGTAGTAAGGAGAGCTAGGACAGTTGTGTTGCACACAGAAATCGCAGATTTGCCTGTAGAAATACAGCAAATGTTAGGGGAGTTTGCAGATATAGTAGTAGATGACTTGCCGGATAAGCTACCTCCCAAGAGGAGCATTAGCCACCATATTGATTTCATACCAGGGGCCAGCTTACCGAATAAGGCAGCTTATAGAATGAGTCCTAAAGATAACGAAGAAATTAAAAAGCAGGTGCAGGAGCTATTGGATAAGGGGTTAATCAGAGAGAGTTTGAGCCCATGCGCTGTACTGACAGTCCTCGCCCCCAAAAAGGGAGGAGAGTGGCGGATGTGTACTGATTCCAGAGCCATCAACAAAATCACCATACGGTACAGGTTTCCCTTACCACGCATGGATGATATGATGGACTGTCTGAGTGGGGCGGCTTATTTCTCCAAGATAGATTTGAAAAGTGGATACCATCAAATACGGATACGTGAGGGAGACGAATGGAAAACAACCTTTAAAACGAATGAAGGCTTATATGAATGGCTGGTTATGCCGTTCGGTTTAAGCAATGCTCCCAGCACTTTTATGTGACTCATGAATGAAATGCTCAAGGAATATATAGGGAAGTTTGTAATTGTTTATTTGGATGACATACTGATTTTTAGTAAAACACGTGAAGAACACCTCCGGCATGTGCGAAAAGTGCTTGAAAAACTACAGCAGAATAAATTATTGATTAATCTGAAGAAGTGTACATTTTTTGCAGAAGGAACTGATTTATCTGGGGTTCGTGATAGCAGAGAATGAATTGAAGATGGATCCAGAGAAAATGACAGCAATCGTGAATTGGCAGTCACCCAAAAATTTGTTCGAGGTAAGGAGTTTTCATGGACTAGCAAGTTTCTACAGAAAATTTATTAGAGATTTTAGCAGGATCTGTGCTCCTATGTTGGAGACCATCAAAAAGGCCAGCCAGCCTTTTCGATGGACAGAAGCGGCGGAAAAGAGCTTTCAGTTACTGAAGAAGAAGATAACGGAGAGACCAATCCTTAGGCTACCGGACTTTCAAAAACTGTTTCAGGTACGTTGTGATGCAAGTGGGACAGCAATTGGGGCTGTGCTCAGCCAAGAGGACAGACCCGTGGCGTTTTTCAGTGAAAAACTGAATGAAAGTAGACAGAAGTATTCCTCCTACGATAAGGAATTTTACGCAGTAGTACAGGCATTAAGACATTGGAGGCATTACTTGCTGGGAAACGAGTTCGTGCTGTTCTCAGATAATTCTGCATTACAGTATGTAATGCAGCAGCATAAGCTTAATCATAAGCACGCTAAATGGGTGGAGTATCTGCAAAGTTTTAATTTTATGCTGAAACATATCAGCGGGCAAGCGAACAAGGTAGCTGACGCATTGAGTAGGAAAGCTTTGTTACTACAGGAAAGCAAAGTGCAGGTTTTGGGATTCGAACATTTGCGGGATCTATATAATACAGACCCAGATTTTAGAGAAGCTTACGAAGCGTGCCAAAATCCTTTAATAAGGGGAAACAGTCCTTGGGTGGACTATAATATACAGGAGAAATTACTTTTCAAGGGAGGACAATTGTGTATCCCCAGCTGTTCAATGAGGGAAAATATCATTCTAGAAAAACACAGTGGGGGATTGGCTGGACACTTTGGAATTGACAAGACTTTGGAACAGCTTAGTCACTTTTACTTTTGGCCGAAAATGAGGCGGGACGTGCAACGTTTTGTGACTAAGTGCAAGGTGTGTCAACTGGGAAAAGGACACAGCCAGAACACAAGACTGTACACACCATTACCTATTCCAGGCAGGCCTTGGGATTCTGTGAGTTTAGATTTTGTATTGGGATTGCCTAAAACACAGAAAGGATATGATTCGGTAATGGTGGTGGTAGACCGTTTCTCGAAAATGGCACATTTTGTACCTTGTCGGAAAACCAGTGATGCTACTTATGTGGCTCACTTGTTTTTCAATGAGATTGTCCGATTACATGGTTTACCCACAACCATCCTATCAGACAGGGATGTAAAGTTCACTGGACATTTCTGGCGAACCTTATGGAAGAAAATGAATACCCAACTAAGCTACAGTTTTGCTTACCATCCGCAGACAGATGGCCAAACAGAAGTTGTGAACAGAAGTCTAGGAAATCTGTTACGCAGCTTGGTCGGAGAAAATTCTAGAATGTGGGACCGAGTGCTGGCACAAGCAAAGTTTGCTCACAACGATTCACCGAATCGTAGCACTGGTCTTAGTCCTTTCCAGATTCTTTATGGAATGCACCCACGAGGAGTACATGAACTTCGAGATCTGGGTTTACAGGAACGACGGAGCGCGGATGGCGAAGATTTTGCAAATGCTATGCGAGATTTACACGAACAAGTCAAGGCAAAGTTACAGGACAGCAGCTTGAAGTATAAGGCACACGCAGATCTGAGGAGGTGAGAAGTCCATTTTGAGATAGGGGATGAAGTTCTGGTACACTTACGCAAGGAGCGGTTTCCTAAAGGTACGTACAACAAATTAAAATTCAAGAAGATAGGACCTTGCAAAATCTTGCGGAAGTTTTCAGCGAATGCCTACGAAATCCAGCTACCACCTGGAATAGGCATATCGCCTATTTTCAATGTGGCAGATTTGTTTCCTTATCCAGGCGAACTATTGGAAGAAAAGACGGATGAATCAGGACAATCCATGCAGCACACCCAGGAAGGTAGAGACAGTTGGAAGAAACAGATGCCTTATGTCCAACCCCCTGAGATCGAAGGCATCCTCGAAACTCAGGTAGTCAGACGTACTAGGCGGAAGAATTATTTTCAGTACCTGGTCAAGTGGAAGAATCATCCAATAGAGGACAGCTCATGGCTTGACGCCAGGCAGATTGAACAAACAGGGACAACAGTGGCAGAACTCATGAACAGGAGTCAAGATCTTTTCTCACCCCGGGAGCCTGATGCAGGAGCATCCAGCTCCCAATGATGAAGCAGATAGACCCCGAACAGGTTCACGAGCAGGACACCAAAGTTGTCGGATCTTGCTGGAAATATTTTTCTTTTATTGTTAATTTTATTTTTACAGGTCAGAGGTAGTTAGGAGATTTACTTTCCAGCTCTTTACACTTAAGTTGTTAATTAGTTTTATTGTTAAAAGAAGGCTAGTTTAGGTGAATTAAGCAAATGACAACCGGTTGCTTTTAAAAGTCTTTTAAGTATCTGAACAGTTGTATTTTACGGGAACAAAATACATAACTGTTTTGTAACAGACAAACAAACTGAGCCGTAACTGCAAAAGGCTATAAGAGTAACATAGTGGAAAGAAAGAAGGGTCCTTTTTGTCTTAGAAAGAGAAACTGAATAATAAAAAAACTAAGCAGAGCATTCAAGTACCTACAGAAACTGTCCATCTTCCTTTCTATTATTTACTTTCTAACTTGTTGAATTATCTCCCACATATGAGTATCATCTTTTTGTTATTGTAAATTAAAATTGCAACCAGAAGTAGAAAAGAAGCGAAGTTCGAAAGCCTTGCCAGCCAGCCAACAGAGTCACGACTCAAAGAACGCGGCCACAATTCAACAAACAATATACCATACAATGACCAAGGAAAATACAAAGCCGAGACAGAACATTATCAGTAATCAAATGTACAGGTACACAAAGAAAAATCTCTCCTCTTATATTTCATTCAACACAGTCATATTACAGTCCATATAATATCATGCAGTTTAAAAAGGAATAGAGCGAACCAAACCCTTAAGGGTTACATACAGTTTTACAGTCAAAACCAGTACAGTATTTGCAACAGAAGAGTCGTTGTCGAAACCGGAGTCGTGTACACCCAACACCCTGAACCGGGAATGAAGGGACAAAACCCTCGTTGGGGTTAGATACCATATAACCAGGCGAAGAAATCCTCGTAAGGGTTGAACCGAAAAATAGAACGAAACTAAGAGAGCCGCAGCACAGGTGGAAAAGATCCCACAAAACAACACAGGCAAAAACCCAGTAACCCAATCGACTTGCTATCTAACAGAAACTACCCATAAGCAGAGGTTCCAGGCCTACCCATTATCATTTATAGATGGTCAACTGTAACAAAAGGTCGAGCCGTGCGTCCTCCAGGTTCCGAAGGGATACCTGTAAACAAACCAACCGCATCTGTTAGGTTCATGAAGCACAGGGTATGAAACCCTCGAACTGAATCTTAAACAAACTGGAAAGACAAACGAGTGCAGGGTATAGAAATTTACCTGGAAGCCGTGTGCGGGAAAGCCACCAAACCAGAACCAGAGACACCATAGGCAACTGAACGAGCGAAGGAGCAAACAGATCAGAGTTTATACGATGGAGAACCAGAGATTGAAATCAGGGATAAGGTAGTTTACCTGAGCGAAAAGTCTTCCTCGCATGCCATCGACCTGCTCGGACAGCGAAGCAGCAGCAGTTTCCGAAACCAAGAGTTGGACATCCAAGATACAGAGAAGAACGCACGACAGAGGTATACATTTCACACACAAAGAATGAACAGACATCGAATCAGGACCGGGAGCGAAACCCTTGATTGAATCCCCATAAAACGAAACTGTAACCGACATCATATGCCTAATTTCCTTAAAACAACTGAACAGACAACAGACAGAACTTACCAGAGTAACCCACGCCATTAACAGAGCCAGAGGAACATAAATCTTTCAGCATTGAACCACCAGACAGAAAGCGTAGCCATTTCCACAGGCCAGAGCACCTAGCAGAGCTCCAGAAACCCTCCAGGTGCAAAGACTAAAGACCGAAGTATCGCGAAGGCAAGAATAGCGTTAGGTTATGTATCAATACCGAGGCCAGGACGGAGTCATTACTGCGAGCCATTAATTCCTCAGCTACCAAATACAGGCGCGGGAAAAATATTAGTGTGTAGTCAGACACGTAACAATACAGGTGGAGGTATAAAAGTGATAAAGTCCGCCAGCGTGGGCTGGGACCCATCACCCCCCCTCCAAATTCACCTCTCTCTCCTCTCCCTTAGTCCTCTTTCTCCCTTTCTCTCTTACCTCACTCTATCCCCCCCATCACTCTCTCTCTCTCTGCCCCCTCCATCTCTATGCCTCCCTCTCTGTTTATTTCCCTTCTCTCCCTATTTTTATCCCCACCTATTCTCTCTCTTCCCTCCTCTCTTCTCTCCCTCTCTCTCTCTATCCATCTATCGCTTGTCACTCCCTCTCTCTCTCTCCACCTATCTCTCTCTCTCTCCACCTATATCTCCCTATGCCTTAGTTCTTTCCTTCATCTCTCTCCCTACCCTTTTCTTCTCTCTCTCCCCCACCAACTCCATAACTCTCCCCCCCTCTCTTCTTCTCTCTCTCCCCTACCTCTCTTCCTACCTCCTTCTCTCCATCTCCCCCATTACTCCCACACTCTCTCTTTCTCTCTCTCTCTCTCCACCCTCTATATTTTTCACTATCTCCCTCCCCCTCTCTTCCCTTCACTTTGCTGGCTATCATCACTTGGATCCTTAGTTAAGATAGATCTATGTTGGTTCTTACTAATATTTGTATTATATAAATTTCACATCTTTAAATACAAAAGTATTCTCATTTTTTATTTTATTAAGACCTTAATTTAATTTATATGGGAATAATTTTAATAGTCATGAGGATAGAGGGTTTATATATATCTCAAAACTAATTACAACCTTTTCCTATTAGCTTCAAATAAAAAATGTTATAAAATTAAATTAAATTAAAATATTTTTATGTGAAATAAGTTATGGTTTTTGGGCATGTGATATTGATAATCCATGGTATTGTAACAAACCCTATTTACAAGTCAATAATATCCATGGTAAAGTGGGGGTGAATATACAATGGTTAAGAATCTTGTCTATATTGTTATAAAATATTTAGATTGTGAATAAGATATGATTTTTTGGCATGTGGTATTGATAAGCCATGGTATTAGCCCATGCTATTGTAACATAGTCTATTCACAAGTTCATAACATCAATGAAAAAAGCGGGGGTGAATATCCATGATTAAGAATCCTATCATATTCTTATAAAATATTCTGATTTTGAAATAAGTTATATTTTTTGGGCATGTGATATTGATAAGCCATGGTATTGGCTCATGGTATTATAACAAAGTCTATTTCCAAGTTAATAATATTCATGGTAAAGTGAGAATGAATATCCATGGTTAAGAATATTTTCATATTGTTATAAAATATTTTGATTGTGAAATATGTTATGTTTTTAGATCATATGGTATTGAAAAGCCATAGTATTGGCCCATGGTATTATAACAAAACCAATTTTTTACAAGTTAATAATATCCACTATAAAGTGCGGGTGAATATCCATGGTTAAGAATCTTGTCATATTGTTATAAAATATTTTGGTTGTGAAATAAGTTATGGTTTTTGGGCTTGAGGTATTGATAAGCCATGGTATTGGCTCATGGTATTGTAACAAAACCTATTCACAAGTTAATAACAAAATCAAAATATAACAAATTGAATTTTATTATTTTTATTATTATTTGAGCCAACATTTAGATTTTTGCACTCATCCTCATACTTTTGACTTTTATTATTATTTAACTAAGCCCATATTTAGAATTGTTTACATTATTATTATTTAACTAAGTCCATATTTAGAATTGTTTACATACTTACATTACACCTAACATCTATTCTACACTCTATAAATATTGTATTTATTGTTTTTTTAGCGAGGGAAATTTTAACATTTTTGAAAAAAAATCAGCCTTAATTTTGATGTAACAAAGCCCTCCCAAATTCCAATCTTCATTTACTTTCAAAAAAAATTAGTATATTTTCACTTTTCATAGGGTGGAGGGAAAACGAGTAGATATTTTCACTTTTCACAGGGTAAGAGGGAAAACGAGATTGAAGAGAGTTGTAAATTAAATTTTCACTTTTCATAAGGCCGAGGGAAAACGAGTAGCATATTTTCACTTTTCACGGGGCATGAGGGAAAATGAGATTAAAGAGAGTTGTAAATTAAGGCCCCACCATTGGATCTTCAATCCATTAATGGAGTCCAGGTATGTTTCATTTCTAACCTTGTTGCATTTACACCCCACTTTTAGTCTTCTTCCACACAGGGAGGAGTACACACACCTCAGATCTCTGGTTCAAAATTCACTATTTTTTTCAACCTTGCTTTTAAGTTTACGAGTAGCATATTTTCACTTTTCACAGGGTGGGAGGGAAAACAAGATTGAAGAGAGTTGTGAATTAAGGAAAACAAGATTGAAGAGAGTTGTGAATTAAGGTTTTACCAGTAGCAGACTGAAATCGAACCCCAGCATTGGATCTTCAATCCATTAATGACGCCCAAGTATGTTTCATTTCTAACCTCTCTTCATTTCCACCCCATTTTTAGACGTCTTCCACACAGGGAGGAGTACACACACCTCAGATCTCTGGTTCAAAATTCACTATTTTTTTCATCCTTGCTTTTAATTTTATGCTTTAATCTCTGTGCCGCACTTTGTTATTGTTTGCAGAGATGGCATTGGCATATGATGACTTTGGGAAGACATTTATTATAATAAAGAAACAAGAGCAGAAGACCCAAATGAGAGGCTTAGATGTTCAAAATTTCTAAGATTGTGGTCACTACGGATTTCTTCAATGGAATAAAAATAACACTCTAAAACCCCTGTGGTGATGTCATCATCAGTAAGCTCCTATTCTTTTTATTCATTCTCTATTTTTGGATCGTGAAACTGCCCTTAAATTATGAAAATTAATAGAATTTATTTTAAAACATGTATGATTCATAACTAAAAATTACCTAACTTTTTTGTAAATTATGAAAATTAGTAGAATTTACTTTAAAACTTATATGATTCATAACTAAAAATTAATTAAAGTTTTTGTAAAGAATGAAATAAGCCAATACTTTGCGATCTACTCACTCTTTCTCACAAACATTGAGGTCTACCAAGCTAGATGCTCTACATATGTCGATGTCTTCCTACTAAAGCTCTTAAAATTGGTGAATGCATACAGATGTCGTTTGGATCATTGGATGTCTAATGTGCATTAAGGGCATTTTAGCCCTAGACTTGTATGTGCCATATTCCATCATGCTGGTTCCATTTAATGGTGCATGTTAGTTTTCGTTGTGGGTAGTTCTCCTATTTTATAGGAGCTATATTTTTAGGGCTTGCATGTCAAACATAGCTACATGGTATTGGTCCATGCATGTAATATACCCAATAACTTATGTGCATTTTGAGGATGTGGTATTTCAGTTTACCACCCAAATTTACACAAAAATTAAACCCAAATTCACACAAACTTACGAATTCACACAAATTTACGAAGTAACTGAACTGAATAATTCACACAAAAAGTGAACCCAAATTCGCACAAGTTTACAAGTAAATGAACTGAATTGTTTCTGTTATTAACTATTTACTATTGACAGGCATGAAACTATAGATTTGCAACCTAAATACACACAACCATTCCATTAATCACAAACCCATAAATCACAAATGTGGCTAATGCTAGCAGTTAGAGAGGCAACCTAAAAAACTATAGATTTATGCAACCTAAATACACACAACCATTCCATTAATCACAAATCCATAAATCACAAATGTGGCTAATGCAAGTAGTTAGAGAGGCAACCTAAAAATTAATTCAGCGATGAAATAAACCATAAAAAAATAGTAATAATTCAATACAATTCATATATACATTTAGGAAAACTTATATATGTGGAATTGTTCAACAATTAGTTGTAGAAGTGGGAAGTAAGATCACAACCATATAACTGAAGATCAATCACAGTTCATATTTTACTCGATCACTCGCTTCATCATTGACATTAGCACTATTTCACTTGATCACATGATCCATTATTAGTAAGATCTTTGTTTGACAATAGACCACACATAAGGGTATGCAGTTGTATTGACTTACGGTCCATAATCACACCTGAAATATAATCTCTTCATGTGTATAATTGATGGCCTTTACTATATTGGAGCCAAGCAGTTGCTAATTTGAAGATTAATTTTTGCAAAGGATAATGAGTAATTTCATTGCCTTTTTTTTTATAAATCTTCCTCCAAGATCTGTTCTTGATATAATCTTTTCATGAGTATAAATGATGGCCTTTATTATATTGGAGCTAAGCAATTGCTAAATTGAAGATTAATTTTTTCGACGGATAGTGAGTAATTTCACTGCCTTTTTTTTAATAAATCTTCCTCTAAGACCTGTAGTTGTTCGTGGATGATAGGTGCAGACAACAACATGCTGCACTTCTTTTCTTTAAATTATTGTTTGTCAAGTCTATGCTTCGAACAAGACATGATAACTCTTTTGAAGATACAAAATAAAACACTCAATACTTGGTGAATAATTTGAAGAAGTGCCTTGGTGGTGTTGTGCACAAACGTATGGACAAGAACAAGAAAGTGAAAGAGAGTTGTAAAATTGGTTAGAACGTAGATTTGCTACCGATCACTAGATCCATAACTAATGATCCCATAGTGTTTGGTTTTTAATTCCTTTTTTGGTGTGGTGAAAACTTTATATGAATGTATAGATGTTTATTTTTGTCAGAGTATATGTTGAAAAGTAGATTCTCTCTTACATTCTACCTTGTCTGTTATGTATTGATGGAGTTGAGTTTCATTAGTTGTGACCAAAGAACTGTGTCAGGCATGTATGCAAGGATTCTTGTATCACTATTTATAGACTAAACATTGTCCTTAAACAAGAAAAGTAGATCCTTAATTCTACATGTTTTCTTCTTAGGGAACTTCCAATCCTAATAAATGAGGTGAAATTTATGTGTTACGAGAATCCAAATCTCAGGTTTTGTGAATTCACTCATATATGGTCCTGGAAAAGCAAAGTGAAATTTAATTATTTCCAAATCTTAAGTTATGTGTATTCACTCATATTTGGTGTTGGAATCTTTTGAGCAAATGGGAAGAATTTCTTTTAGTTGCATTCAAATTTTCCAAAAATAATACTAAATTTCTCCTTGACTAAAATTCAACCTGAAATGGCTTTGGGATTGAAAAATTTGTAAATATTTTTAGGGAAACAACCCAATATACTTTTTCTATATTAGAGTTTTATAACACTAGGTACTAAAACAATCTTCTATTTTCGGCTGCAAATGTCTATAGAGTCTGCCTAGAAACTGATCTGAAAATTAGGTAGATGCGCTAGACAGACTAAATAATTTTGAATGAATAATCAATTAACATAAATGATATATTGGGTTGCATAAATATATAACTTAGAAGCATGAACTGAATAATAAATCTCAACAAGATTGACATATTCTTAATTGAGTTGAATGAGGTCAGGAATAACTTTGACTACAGGGTGTTGAAAATGGCATAATTTTGTTCTGGTTGGATAGGTTTAGAACTAAAAATCAACAGTTTTCTTGCTTACATAACTTGGGAATATTTTTGTATCTCAACCCTCAACCTTATTGAATAGTATGATTTATGCCTTGAAATGTTGATATATGTTGTGATACCACTTGCTAGTAACCTAAACACTTTGGATGAAAATTTAGTTGTGAATTTTACTTGCAAAAGATATAAGTGAAAATATAGATTAATTGTCCCTTGTGTAGAATTTCCTTGAAATTATGCTACTCCTTGAATGAATAAATCTGGAACTAATTGTTGCACCAAGACAAAAAATATCTCTACCAATTTGTTGTGGAATATAACAGAAATAAAATGCTATCACACTATAGCAAAAAAACAAAATTTTCAAGGGAACCCAACTAGGAAAACTCTCTGCTAGCTATAGAAATTTAAAATACTATCCATATTAGACTTTGATACACCTTCTTCAAGACCAGGTTCATCGATGCTTATTTCTTTCCATATTCATTTTCATAAGCATTAGGGTTGTTTTCTGTCAAATCAGAGTAGCTAGAAAGTGTCTCTTTGATTTCAGAAAGCAGATCAGGATCAACTTCTTCCAAGAATCCCCTAGAAGGTTCATCAGTAGCAAGAAGAAATGTCTTTTTTTATTTTATTTCATCACATGCATCCATCATAATCACTGATTTGTCTTCATTTCTTTCATAGTCATTTTCAATGTTAGATGCAAAAGGTCATTTAGCATGATATAATTCTTAGGTAACCAACCTTAGACATTTTGTTGGTTAATTTATGTTGTTTGAAGTTTATTTAGTTTAAGTTTTATCATGAAACTACTAGAAGTGTACTAGCATGGGTGAGTTGATTATCTTGATAACATTGTTATGGTTTGATCTAGTCCTTGAAAGGAACTTATAGTTGATGGTCAAAATTTCACATTCTTTTCATTTTTTATCTTCACATATAACAAATATCTTTATGTTATAGCCACTAGCTAGATATATACAGTAATTGCCACTCAGAAGTTGGATGCCATAATTTTGGAGCTCGAGCTTACTCAACTTACCTTTGTTTGAGTTGAAAATGGCATTATATCTCATTATATCGTCTATTACAGAGTATGAATCCAATTTACCTTTGTTTCAGATAAAATTGTAATTAGATCTTGTTATATCATCTTTTGTAGAGAATGAATCCAATTTCCCATAGTCCATTTGCTTGAGGTATAACAAAGCTACTTTAATTCATTAAACTTACTTTTCATATTCTATTTGCTGATTGTGATTTTGCAGGCCACATCTGCATTGGAAATGGGGCATATTTAATGAAGTGTGGAATGAGAGGGAAGCTTTAGTTATGTCCTTCCAAACTTTCAAAGGTATGTAATAAAATTATAAAAAAATTCTCCATAGAATGTTGTGCTTTGACTTTTTCTTTTGATAATGAATTATTTATGTGATCTCCCCTCTCTTACACGCAATTAGAGTCCAGACATACATGGTTTTTTGGGATATGTGGAAAATGGACAGATTTACACTAGCCATTTATCGAGAAATTTACAGTGTAGAAGATCAAGCATTTACAGTTGAATATTTTCTTGCCACTAAATTAGAGTTGAAGAGTCGGACTCCTATTTGTGAGGCATATACCTCACTTTTAAATCACTTTATTACTGACTCTGTATAGACCTTCCATGGGAGGGAAAAGAGTGATCACTACCATTGCTTAATCTTTCTGTAGACCAAGTAAAGATTCCAAATGTGTATAAATTAGTGGCTCCTTGGAGAATCCTAAGAGTGGTGCTATTGTAGCAACAACAAATTCATTTATTTTGAGTTCTTCATTAGTGCATTGATAGTATATTGTTTATTCCATACAATACCTCAACATCGTATGATCAAATTACAATTAATCCTGTCATAATATTGTGACTTACCCTCTTTTAGAGGGAAACTAGAGTGTGTGTCAAGCTTGCACGTCATAATTGTATCATGCAAAGTTTACCTGGGATAAGTTTTGTGGATTTAAGCAGCAAGATACTTGTTGGAATTCAAGAGGAAACAATATTACAAAGTGGAAAAGAGGTTCCACAATTAACCTGACTTTCAGATTATGGTTGGAGTTGGTTTGTTGGAAAGACGCTGGATACCCCAAATTCCTTTTTATAACTGAGTGCAAGAATGATTCCTTCGACATATTCCTTGCTCAATTGTCATTACGTGATGGGTTTTCTCAGAAGTGCTTCACACCTATAAACTTTACTAGAGTTGTTCTTGAGTCTTTGGAGTTGGTTAGCTTTTCAAAGCACACACGGAGGAGAAATAATATGCCCGGATAATTTGAAGTTATCTACCTGTGAATAGGGTGTTCCCATTCATAAACATGACAACTCGCTCTACTTATTTCTAGTGAACAAATTTGGGACTTGCCATGAATCGTGAGATAATTCTAACCCCATAACTATAAATTTCTTATTTAAATCTATACCCAATAGATTAGAATCTGCACAAGGAGAACTCCATTCCTGCTTCGAAAGAACCTACAATTGACTTGTACCATGGTATTTAATATTTTCTATATTTATTCACATCCTTGGTCTGTGACATAAAGATGCAACAGGCTACCTTGCATTTTCTATACTAACACTCTTAAAAAATAATAAAGTATGCCCAAATCTATCATTTAAAATGATCTATGTAGCTCACCTTTTGGTATTCCAATTATCAAAGTTGTTACCTATATTGATGAGATATTTTACAAATGATACCACAGTGACAATATATGTTATATTTTTATCCGTGTTTCTCTGAAGGTGTTTCTCTTTCAGTATAGCTGCAATTTCCATTTAGAGGAGAAGTGTACCCAGTAGCAACCTTGGCTTGTGTGCAGATGGGTTGAATGCACATTATACTCTATCTGTTGTTTTGAAGATGTTTCTCCTTCAACAATACTTCATCTCAGTAGATCCTTTCAGTTTGCACCTTTAGTAGATGCATGCAGCCTTGGGATACATGTTGTAGATTATAGTTTTCCTTTGAGGTTGTAGCAGCGATGAAATAAGTGCATCGATTTTAGGCATCTTGTGGTTGTTGTATGAAAGAATGTTTGTTTAGTGTTTCCCAAACTTAGATACAACCGTATTTAATATGGCTTTATAGTTTGACTTAGATGCTCACTTTTCTTAATTTAGGTGTTTATCTTAGTTCTGTTTTATGCGCAAATTTATCTTTAAGAAAAGTGCATAGTAGATAAGGGTTCTATATTTTGAGCAGGGGACACACTTCTAGGTAGGAGGTACTCTATTCTAGGAAGCTTTTTCCATGTAGGTTAGGTTCTTTATCAGAGAACCCCAAGAGGTGCTATTGTAGCACTAAGAAATTCATTTATTTTGAGTTCTTCATTAGTGCATTGATAGTACATTGTTTATTCCATGCAATACCTCAATAGTTTATGATAAAATTACAGTGAAGATTGTCATAATATTTTGGCTCACCCTCTTTTAGAGGGAAACTAGAGCGTGTGTCAAGCTTGCACATCACAACTGTATCATGTAGAGTTTACCTGGCCCGAATTTTGTGGATCTAAGTATCCAGATACCTGTTGGAATTCAAGAGGGAACAATACTACAAAGTGTGAAAGAGGTTTTGCAGTTAACTTGGCTTTCACATTTTGGTTGGAGTCGGTTTGGTTGCAAGATGTTTGACACCCCAAATTCCTTTTTATGACTGAGTGCAAGATTGAATCCTTCAACATATTCCTCGCTCAATTGTCATCAAGCGATGGGTTTTCTCAAAAGTGCTTTACATCTATAAACTTTACCAGAGTTTTTATTGAGTCTTTGGATGTGGTTATCGTTTCAAAGAACACACGTACAAGAAGATGAGAAATAATATGTCTCACTAATTTTAAGTTATCTTCCTGCAAATAGGGTGTTCCCTTCCATAAACTCGATGACTCACTCTGCTTTTTTCTAGTGAAACAATTTGGGGCTTTTCATGAATTGTGAGACAATTTCAACCCCATAACTATCAGTTTCTTATTTAAATTTATACCCACTAGATTAGAACCCGCACTAGGAGAATTCCATTCCCGTTTCACAAGAACATGCAATCGACTTATGCCATGTTATTTAATATTTTATTTCTTCACATCCTTGGCTTGTGACATAAAGACGCAACATGCTACCTTTCATTTTCTATACTAATACTCCTAAACAATAATAAAGTATGCCCAAATCTATCATTTCAAATGTTTGGATTTTCAATTATCGAAGTTGTTACCTATATTGATGAGATCATCGAAAACCGAGGCCATAGTGACAATATCTATTAGAGTTTTATCTGTGTTGCACTAAAGGTGTTTTTTCTTCAGTAGCACTACAATACATTGCAGTTTCCATTCAACGGAGAAGTGTACCCAGTAGTAGCCTGGTCTATGTGCAAATGGGTCGAATTTAGAGTAGACTTTATCTATTGTTTTGAAGGTGTTTCTCCTTCAGTAATAATTCATCTCAGCAGATCCTTTCAATCTACACCTTCAGTAGATGCATACAGCCTTGGGGTACATGTTATAGATTCTAGTTTTGTTGTGAGGGTATAGCAATGATGAAACAATCACATCGATTTTAGGAATCTTATTGTTTTTGTATGAAAGCATGCTTGTCTAGTGTTTCCCAAACTTAGTATACTTTTATAGTTTTACTTAGATTCTCACTTTTCTTAATTTAGGTGTTTTTCCTAGTACTAATTTATGTACAAATTTATCTTTAAGAAAAGTGCACAGTAGAGAAGGGTTCTATATTTTGAGCAGGGGACACTCTTCTAGGTAGGAGGTACTATATTCTAGGGAGCTTGTGTCATGCATGTTATGTGCTTTATCCTAGCCAGAGTTCCAAGTCTTTGCCTCCTTGACAAAGTCCCTGCCAGACAAGACACCAGTGGATAGAGTTCCAAGTCCCTAAATTTTCCAAAAACCCACCTAAGCCTAGCTATCTAGCCTAAAATCCTTTACATTCCAGTCATCTCTTAGCTGTGATTTCATAGAGAGAGCCTTCTATGGTTTGGTATGGATAGCTACCAAACTAAAAGCTTGGTCTGTAGTTACCTCTGTCGATCTCCTCATCAGCCTAGGAAATTATGGAGGATAACATAGGGCATGACAACTAGGGAGTCCCAAGGTGTTCTAGTGAATGTAAGGTTCCCAAGTCATGGAAAAATGCAATGCTAGTTGTGAGGTCATGACTACCAAGGTGTGTTAGGGAATGTCAGGGCATGCTAAGATGTGCCAGATAGTACAAAGACATGTCAAACAAGCTAGGATGTGCTAAGTGCTAAGGCATGTCATTATGTACACGGGTTCCAAGTCCTTGCCTCCTCTTCTTCCATATGCTATCCACTTATGACATTTCCTTTGCAATATTTGTGCATTTGATAGTTATAGGTCATTTATAGGTTATTAATGTCTTCAAATTTTCAACTGAACATATTGATTCTCTTATACATAACTATTTTTCCCTCCGCCCAATTTTCATAACTTCAATAACCATTAGGTAGGGACCTATAGCTTTGATGTTGCTTTGCTTGTTTAGTAAAATATTCCTGAGACTTTAATTTATTGAAAGTTGTAGAATTTACAATTTATGAATTTTCAAGGTCTAATTTTTAAAAATAGAATTCTTTAAAGGGTGTTAACTCAATGGAAGAGCACCTGCTTTACAAGCAAGAGGTTGGTGGTTCAATTCCATCGTGCCTTGACATCCATATGGAATGGTGACGATCAATTTTTGGTGATGGAGGCTCTTTTGACCATCACCAATGAGCTTTGGTGACATTTTTTGACCCTCACCAAAAATATGAAATGGTGATGGTCAACGAACGCCACCATATATACGCATAAATAGTGACGACCCTCAAATGTCCATAATCATAAATCATTGTTGTTGATATGAAATGGTGACGGTCATTGTCAATCATTATAGTCATTATTCGTGACAGACCTTGAATTTCATCACAACACCTATACTTCTAGCAATGCGGCTTTTGGTGATGGTCAATGAACGTCACCATATATATGCACCAATAGTGACTGTCGTTAAAGATCCATCACAATAAATCATTGTTATTCATATGAAATGGTGACTGTCACTATCCGTCATTATAATCAATATTCGTGACGGACCTTGAATGTCACCATAACACCTATACTTTTGGTGACGCTACCTTTGGTGACATTCAGTTTTTGGTGACCGAGGCTATGGTCCATCACCATTTCTCATATGCAATGGTGACGGTCGATATCCGTCATTATAAATCATTATTGGTGACGAACTTTGAATGTCACTACAACACTTATACTTTTGGCGATGCCACCTTTGATGACGTTCAGTTTTTGGTGGCGGAGGCTATGGTCCATAACCATTGCTCATATGAAATGATGACAGTCACTATATGTCATTATAAATCATCATTGGTAATGGAATTTGTATGTCACTACAACACCTATACTTTTGGTGACAAATGCTCTTTTGACCGTCACTAATGAGCTTATGGTGACATTTTTCACCCCTCACCAATGTCCTTTTTTCTTGTAGTGGATACATAATAACACTATGATCTTACTATAATGACCATAATCATCATGTGTATGATTGTAATTCATATAAAAACAAGTTACTACCATGCATGACTATCTTATGCATGTGCATATGATTGCACTTATCAATTAGCATCTATCATGCATGTAACCACAACAACAATATAATGATAGGAATGTGCATAATTATAATACTTATAACAACAATTAACCATCAAACCTGCATGACCAACATACAAACTTGTATCACGTTCTTATCTTACCCCAATGTCCAGTGTTGCAACATAATTCTAATAGCATGCATCTCCTACTCCATCTAAGCTAACATGTCAGCATCATAACATGCAAAAATCACCATAAACTACATAATGACCCCAACGATTCATGTATAAAAAACACATAGAAAACTAATGTGCATGCATGAAAAACACATACTACCCATCTAATCCAAGTGTTGAATCAGGAAGCTCTGATACCACCTTGTAACTACCCTTCCCACATTCACCCAAATTCACTAGCCCGTTAGGGTAAATATGAGATGAAGAGCTACTATGACATGACCCAACCTCCTAGGTCCCATTAAGGAAGTGGGGTCGACTATTGACCAACTAACATCTCACAACATCTTAGAGGGGCTATAGGTCACTTGAAGGCTGAGAAACCACCATAGGTGGCCAGATCCTAAGTTGGACCACCTTTTCCTTTCCCTGGGCCCTCAATCGTTCCCAAAAAAAGGAATCCATGTAGTTGGGAGCCTGCAACCACATGCATAATCTTGCATCCATGTGCTTGTAATTCGTACTTTCTAGTTAGGAGCATGAGGTTGTAATTCGTTCTTTCCAGTTAGGAGCATGTGGTCCCAGATTCTAAGCCTAAATTCTAGTTCAACCTCCATACCACTGCCCAAAACTTCTGGTAACTTCTAAAATGCATAAATGACATGACAACAAAGCTAAACATTCAAATTTGAGTTAGAGACTTGACCTAACCAAGCCTAACCATGACAGTCATTTTGTCAAACATATTGAGAACATGTAATCTATAGTTCATGAATGCATATCTAAACATAGGGGTTTGATACTTATTTGAGAATCATCGATAAGGTCTAATCCTTCTCATAATAGCTACAATAACAATTATTAGCTCATG
The DNA here is from genome assembly GCA_000404065.3 of Pinus taeda. Lineage (NCBI taxonomy): Eukaryota > Viridiplantae > Streptophyta > Pinopsida > Pinales > Pinaceae > Pinus > Pinus taeda. The sequence goes on from APFE031125139.1 coordinate 242,870, forward strand.
CATTCATTGACCATTCATCAACAAATCAAAAATATCAAGAGCCATAGCTAGAACCTCTTATGAAACCATGTGTATAACTAGCATATAACCAGAATAATAACCATGATAGAACAACAATAAAAACTACATAATAACAAGTACAAGTACTCATGAAATATAATAAGAAAATAACTCTTATTAACATATGCAAAAGCCAACCACGTTAGGGACTTCCACGTACCACGTGACAATAGATTAGACTGGACCAATTATTTCTTTCATCCAATCACCCTTGTGCCATATTCCAAGCATGAATGTGGGACTCACGACAAAAACAACCAGGGCTTCTCAAAGATTAAACCACCTCCACCTCAGGCTTTATGCAATCCTTCCAAGAATGGTCAAGGGATTCCTAGGCTTTAAATAATCATATAAACAACTAGGCTTTATCGTAACCTCACTAAAACTGGTGGAGGGATTACTAGGGAAAAAAAAACACATAAACAACCAAGCTTTACCACAACCTTTCCCAAACTGGTCAAGGATTACTAGGCCAAAAAAAGCTTGGATGCCTTTGAATTTCTTCACCAATACGTTGAGGAATTTTTCTATCTCCACCCTTAGACTTTACCACAATCCCGTCAAAATTGGTCAAGGGATTCCTAGGCCTTATGGGAGTTTTCCTTAAACCACCTCACTCGGTTCCAAAAACAACCGAAAATCCAAAGATCAACAAAATAAAATAGCCCCATCACACCATGGCTATATAGAAATGGAAAGGAAAGGTTGAAACTACTATCACACCTAGAAAAACCCTTGCCAATTACATAAAAACAACCAAATACAAACATGCATATACCATGCATTCACAAACCAGTTAGGAAATCACACATGCAACTTGTTACTTGCAAGTGTTCCTGTTGAAGCTGCTTGATCCAACTTTTCCTTTCTTTCCCTTTAATTTCCTTTTCTTCCTTGTCCTTCCTTTGCTTTCCTTTCTCCAATGTTAGAGTGATCCAAGAATTCTTTAAGTGTGCAATAGTATGAGAGAATAGAGAGAGATCTAAGCTAGAACTGGCAAAAGTTTGTTATCTGATCCTCAGAAGCCTTTTATTATTGAAGCCTCTATTTTCTTCAATTGCCTCCATTTTTCCTTAAATTTTCCTCACATGCAATTTTGTGACCTTACATCTCCCTTTTCTCCTATTTTCCTTTATTTCCATAAATAAATGTCAATTAATTCATATTTTCCTTTGTTAATTCCTTTTTTCGATTTCCTTAGCCATAAAAAAATAGAAAGTGACACACACTAAGATGTTCTGCCCAACATTCAGCTTGGAATACATGTCCCATGAACTTGGTCTTATTTTGTCTTTATTAAATTTATTACATGAAATTTTAACCCAGGGTTGTTACATATATAGCCACAACCATAATAATAAAAGTATTGAACTTATTTTGGATTCATTATTATAATCTCATATTATTTCTTAAGTTCACTTACAGACCATAAGTTTCAAGAGGATGGGTGAGAAACCACGAGATTGGGTGAGAGTAAGAAAAAAATACAAGAAATCATTGTGATCATGAAACTTGTGCAATTTAGCAAGATGTTCAAGATTGTATTGAAAATATTCAGGAACAATCAATAGGTGTTAGTTGTAGTAATGTGTTTAACACATATTCTAATGATATGTAAGAGCATTTAATGCAGAGAAGTGCAACAAAACTTACTCTAGTGATGTGCAAAGGTGTGACACATATAGGGGTGAACATACTTAAAAATGACACCTGTGAATGTAAGTAGACATGAAAACAACACTTTCACATGTGAAAAACCTTGAAAGCGACACATTCTAGAGTGAAGATAACATGAAAATGCCACTTATTAAAGTGAAAGAGAGCCGAAACGATAATCGTGAATGTGAAAGAGACACTTGTGAAAGCGAAAGTGCAAAAGATGATATTTGAGAAAACTCAGCAAAATAGAAGTACAAACGCAACCAAAGTGAGGGAGGTCGTAAAAAAAAGTGCAGACCCACTATCAACATGAGTTGAACATCACACAAACACTATCTTGATGGACGTTGCTATGCTTTTTTAAGCTTACATAAAGGAAGTGTGTTTTATTCTTTAGGCAAGTGGTAGGGAGCCCACTAAATACATTTTTTATAGGAAGCCTTATTTTACTAAGGCATGACGTCAAATATCTTTCCTTATACACAAAATGGGGTATTCTTTCTTTTTTACTGCTTATTTCATTAAACCAAAATGTCAAAAACTCACTCCTTTGTACTTGGTGGTAAGTCAATGTTATAAAATTTAAAAATGCACCTACTTCAAAGGACATTCTAATAATGGAATGTTCTACCTTTCATGAGATTTGGAAAAAAAAACCCATTGATGATTTATCAAGCATTTCATTAATATACCCTTTTGCTAAAATTAGTATAGCTTTGATATTACTTCAATTAGTTCTCTCACAATTTATAATAAATGAGACCCTTTACTTATCACAAAAGACACTTTATATAGAGAATTCTTCACTCTATATCACTTAAGCTTAAAAAGTTCATTGTCGCCTAAAACATTTTGAAACACCAAGTTCAAGACTTGTGTCCCATACTTTTTTCCTTAAAAGATGAGAAAGAGTCTCTTTTATGAGAAAAATAGATTGTGGTTAGGAACATAACATTTTAATAAATTGTGGTTTATAAATTTAAACTTTTTAATAAAGAAAGTATTTTTTTTATATAATGCTTTTCATAAAAAATGTTTTATTATTGATTTTCATCTTACCTAAATTAATAAAATGACTCCTTTTGTCTTTATCCAATCATCTTTCTCAATAATAATTTTATTTTCAATCAATTTTCTTTTAATTAAATTTTTTAATGATATTTATATTTATTATTTTTATCTTATAAAATTTTATTACAATATATTATATATTATTTTCTTTTTTCGTACAAAAATGTATACACTATGTCCATATGTTAAATTATGTGCATAATATACTTTAAAAAATTATTAATAATGCTCCATAAAAACCCATAATTAACCTATAAATCCTCTAGGTCCTAATTAACCCATAAACATACATTAACCCCCTAATACATTAACCCCATTCCCCTAAGCCCTTAAACCCCTAAACCCTAAGCCCTTAACCCTTAACCCTTAACCCCTAAACCCTAAACCCTTAAACAATAACCCCTTATGCATAAGCCCTTAACCCCTAACCCCTAAACCCTTAAATAATAACCCCTTATCCCAAAGCCCATAAATTAATTAACCCCTAACTCGACCTAACCCCTTAATCTAACAAAATAATCAAATAATATTTCTAGTCTACATCAAGATGACAACATAGGTCAAACACCTCCCAAAAGAATATTATAAAATACATTTACAATAGAAAGAAAATACAATTTACAACACAAAGACATAAAATCTAAGATACAATATACATATAAACATTTACAAAAACAATCTACAATACAAAGACATATAATGAATAACTTACAAACGAATGATAGTCATGTCTTCCTTCAACGTGTCCATAGTCTCTACAATGCTTTTTAGTTGATTTTATTAGAATTCTCCTTGGCCTCAAGCCCTTGCAATTTCTACAAGGGAAATAACATCTTCAAACCTTAGAAGTCCTCAATGTTGATCCCATGTATTCTTCGTCTCCTTGAGGAATGTTAGGTGACATTTTTTATCACCAAACTTTGAATGATGATTTTGTTCAAAAATTAACCTCAAAGTAAGCCTACAACCTTTCAAAACAATCACAACTAATATATATAGCAACTATGTCAATGTTATATGATGTTTGGGCATATAATATTGTATTAATATTAATATATTATTTATATAATGTTAATATATATTAATAATATTATATATAATTATGATATTAATGTTATTTTTATCTTAATCAGTTAAACTCAACTTAAAGTGGTCCCATACTAGACATTGTGAGTGGAGAAAAGATATTAATGGTGGAATTGAATGTTATGCAACGGTTAATTTCCATTTGTCGGATATTGGAAAACACATTTTCATATTGGATAAATCATTGGATATCTCACAGTAAAAGAACTCCCATTGCATATTCGACGATCGTTAAGATTTTAGAAAAAAATAAAAAAAGATTTAACTTCCAACACTTTTTCTAATTTTATCAATTCTGTTGAATTCCATCGTTGGAATTTCTACCCAAATGTAGTAATGATGCACCATTGGAAAGGTATTTGTGTGTAGAATATGAAAGAAGTGTGTAGCACTAAATAGACAATTTTTTACCGCCCAAAAAATGTTGGTTTATGCCTTAAAATTCTCCTAGAAGGTTTTAGGTCCCAATTTTCCAAACTGTCTCATCGGTAAAATTGGTCTTGTGAGCTAATTCCTCCACTTTTTCCACTTTGAAAGAATTTATATGGATGAAAAGCAATGTAATGATCCAATCCAGATTACGCCTCCCCATTTTGGGACCCTTTTGGTGTAACATTTAGCCTTGCTTAGAAGTTTTCCTTTCAACCTAATTTGTCAAAGTTTGTGTTTCCCATGTCTTGTAGCTATGGACCTCTTCTACAAACTTGTATCTTCTATCAACTCTTCTTGAGCATATAGTACCAAATCCTCCATAAAATTTATGACTTATTCCTCTTCTTAATCTACATGGAAGGATCATAGAGTTTTATATTATCTACATTCACAACTAAATAAATTTGCATGTATGGGGGTAGACTAAGTCTATAGGAATTATTTACCACCTTTTCCAATATCTCATAGGGACCATACCATAGAGCCTTGATTTTCTTACCAGGACCGTATAGCCTCTCCTTATTCAATTGTAACCATACTCTATATCCCACCTTGAAAGATTTCCTTGTTCCGTGTTGCTCATGTCTAGCCATGTATTTTTCTTGTGACTTTTGCAATGTATCTTGTACCTGTATATGGATCTACCTAATGTTATAAAAAAATTATCATCCCTCAAGGCATCCCCTATAATATCCTCCCTCACCCTTGCTTCCCATATGAAATATCTAAAGGTGAAGGTGGAAAATATTTAAAACAAGTTTCAAATGGAGACTTACTAGTAGAAGTATGCACTTCTTTGTTATAATAGTGTTGTATATATACCAAGTGTTTTGATACTTTCGATTGTAACCCCTCAAAATATACACCAAATTCATGGTTGCTACTTTTGTTTTACTATATTTCTAAGAATGGAATATTATATACCTCTTTAACTTCATATGCATCTTCTCCCATAATTTAGTCTAGAATGCCCTGAGAAATCTTGTGCTCTTCTTTGAAATGATGCCCCTTGGTACAAAAGTGCACCCACACCTATCCAAAAAAAAAGTATGTTACTTCTTTCCCACTTATGGTCTTTTTATAGGGCATCAGAACACACATCTTTTTGAACTTGTAAACTACCACGAATAGGTAGTCATGTCCCTTCCTGGTTGTTGGTAAATCTCCCAAAAATTCCATGGAAATTATTTCCCAATGATGAGTGCATATAGGTAAGGGATGATATAGACCCCGTTTCATGTTACCAGTATTTCTGGTAAAGAAAAGCATGCATCCTCTTATGAACCTAGCTACATGTTCTTGCATCTTGTGCCAATACACATACCTGTACAAGTTATCCATTGACTTCCCTACACCAAAGTTCCTTAAAACCTTGGATATGTGAGCCTCTCCAATAAGTTGTAATAGATCATCTTTAGGAACACATAACTTATCTAGCCTATAAAATAACCCATCCTAGAGATGTATTCAATAGTGTTGTTGTCATCATGCACATGACTTTGACTCTGCAACTATTGAAACACCTTCTTAAATTCCTCAATTTCTAAATATGTCTCTTTATCTGCATCATGGGTGAATGTTTCCATGTGCATCAGAGCTCCCAAAGTTGTGATATTTGATGTGGGTGGACTTGAAATCATGTTAACAAATTTGTTTGTGTTGCCCTTCTTGTACTTGATCACTAAATGAAACTATTGTAGAAACCTCATCCACTTGTAATTTATGGTCTGTTGTAGTTACTTTGCACCTACAAGTACTATAGTGGATGGTGATCTATGTGGATTACTATCTCCTTTCCCATAAAATAGTGCTTCCACTTCTTCACAACTTGCATAAGGGAATAGAGCTCTTTGTTGTGCATAGGGTATTTAAGGAATTCCACATGAAATACTTCATAATGATAGCATACATGAGTTCCTCCCTGCATTAATACTGCTCCCATAGCATACTCACTCACATTGGTATCCACTTTGAAGCGTTGTTGCAAGTTTGGTAATGCTAGAACTGATACTTGTCTAGTTTTCTTCTTTAGCTCCTTAAAGGCAATTTGTTGACCGTTTCACCACTGGAAACTATTGCCACTTGCTGCAGTGGCATGGAGTGGTGCTACTGATGCTAAAACGAGGCTATGAATCAGCTCAGGTATTGTGTTACCCTAATGAAACTCCTAACCTTAGAAACATTAATAGGCTCCAACTATTTCATGATGGCTTCCATCTTGGAAAGATTCATTTCCAACTCTCCTCCATTGACAGCATACCCCAAATACACCAAAGACTATTGTGAAAACTCACACTTATTAATATTTTTTAGCAACTGGTTCTTATTTAATGTCTCTAGCACCTACGTCAAATGTGAGATTTTCTCCTCCCAGGTAGCATTGTATACCAATATATCATCCAAATAGACAATAATAAATGAATCTATAAAAGGGTCTAGCATATTAGTCATTAACCTCATAAATGTAGTTAGTTCCTTATATAGGCCAAACGGCATGACTAACTACTCATACAAACCTTGCCTAATTTTGAAGGCATTTTTCTAGGTATCTTCTTCTCTGACTTGAACATGGTGATATCCAAACTTTAAGCCCATCTTAGTGGAGTATTTTTCTTGCTGCAACTGATCCAGCATATCATCATCTATCATGGGTAGAGGGTACATGTGCTTAAGCATGATTTTGTTCAATGCTCTGTAATCTATACATTCGTCAAGTCCCATCCTTCTTTAGCACAATGATGAGAAGTGCCCCACATGGTGGTGTACTCGGTCGAATGATACCATGTTCTAGTAAATGCTCCAATTGTTTCTTCACCTCATTTTCTTATGTGATAGAGTGCCTATACAACCCAATGTTTGGCAATGGGAAGTCTAGAAATTGTTGGATTTTATGCTTCACTTCCCAATTGGTATTAACAACTGTGGAAAAAATAACACTTTTACTTGGGAAAAGTCCCAAGAAAATTTAATGTGTCACCTTTAGAAATTTTATCAAATCTGATGACCCTAAATGGTATTATTATATGTGGACAAAATTAACATTTTTACCTGGTAAAATTCCTAAGAGTTTCATTGTCATTAATGGAGTAGGTTTTTGCAAGCTCTACAACAAATCTAAAAGAATTTTCATTAGAAAAACAAACCTAAGAGAAATTTCATTAGACATTAAAGGGGATTATCTCTATTGAAGATTTTTTTTCAAATTTACGAAATTGTTCTAAATTGGGTAAAATTGTTTTCCCATAATTCCCTTCTTGTTCATATATGATAAATTCATGAATGTAAGTGATTATAAGGATACAAATATTCTCATATACCTAATGCATTGAAGAAAAAAATCTCTCCTCATATGGGTTGTACTTGAATTTATAATTTATCACATTCACTTAAGTAAACAAGATTCCTTACTAGCATTTTCTAACCATAAAATTTATATAGACATTGCTATACATAAGTAATAACTTATAAAGTTCAAGATTCAAACCCAATTCCTACGAAGAAAAAACTGCCAACATTCTTCATACTCATGTAAATAAGCATAATTATAAGCACTTACTTCTCACCATAGTTTAAGAAATTCTTGCACAAAATCATGTAGACTCATATGTAAATGAACATACTTACCAGGATTTACTACTCAACAACATTCATGCATAAAAATGCAAAGTTACCAAAAATTTATTCCCACCAAAATTTATGTACTTTGCATAAATTTAAGTAGGAGGATTATTATGTTGTGTGTCTATTTTGGAATAAGGATTCCACAAATTTAATTTAAATAGCAATATTTGTTAGGTGGATGATATATATTTAACCTCTAGAAATTATTTTAGAATATTCTTAGTATGATACACAAATCAACGGTTGAGATTTATCTCCAAAGTAGTTATGCATTTTTTTCCATTTTAATTAAATTGATTAATTAAAAAATTCCATATGAAAATGTGTCATATGAAGTGAATTATCGTTTTTTGGGCATGTGGTATTGATAAACCGTGGTATTGGCCCATGGTATTGTATTGAAGTCTATATACAGATTAAGAATCTCAATGTTAGAGGAGACATAAATCTCTATGATTAAGAATCATGTTCCATGTTTTTTAATAGTATATGTGTTTAACTTATATATTAATTCTTTTAATAATAAAAATAATAATAATAATAAAGTTATAATTTTTTTATTTCTTATGTTTTTTTATGTATCATGAAGTAAGTGTTTTGATTTTTATTATGGATTGATTCCTATTATCAAACGTGTGCCAAATATTTAATTTCTATGGCTGTACTAGTGTAACTAATTAATTTACTTAGACATAAATTACTCCCAACAATATGTATATCAAACATAGATTTATATCTCTACATGAATAATTATATATGTCATAATCATATGAAGAAATTTTAAGTCAAAAATTAAAAATTAAAGCATTCACTATCCTCTAAAATAACCAAGATTACCATGTATCCATTAATTATACTATCCCTTTGTATATATTAGATATTTGGTTCATGCATTAGTATATTCTTACTCTAGAGATGCACTTACACTTCAATAGGTTTTATTGAAATTTATAGCAGGTAAGATTTACTCCTCATATAAGCTTGATGGTGTAGATTATACCAGACCTATATCATATCCCTATAAATATTGAAAAGAGGGAGGCATCAAGTGATAGACATGTACACCTTTAGATCACCATATCATATTGTATTGCAATTTAACACATATACCACATTCTAACTTCCATACAAGAGAAGACATACATTTTTCATCTCTAGTTTTACCAACAAAATTTAGAGAGAAAATAAACAATAATCATAGGAATAAAAGGAAATACTTAATTGTAATTTCAAGGTCGAAATTGACTTGGTAAGGACTATTTTCCATCCAACCATAGGCTCAACTACACAAATTGTCTCTACAATTGTCCACCCCCTAACTATATTATGATATCACAAGGGAAAACTATTAACACTTATGGGATAAGGTAACTCTCCTTCAGAGAAACAAAAACATAGAGAACATTTTTTCTTGTTGAACTTGGGGTCTCCACAAATCCCAAATGCCTCTTAGCAAGCTAGAATAGAAATATATAAATCCCTTCACTAATCTATAGTCCCTTGGAGATTTTCTTACCCATTTCTTGTCATACTAGCCCAACATGCACCAATTTGCATCCCCAGCTACACAACTAAGTTCTAGAGATATCTAGTGAGTAATGGGCATGAAAAAATAATTTTTTGAGATTGCAAAACAAACCAGTAATGTTCCAATCCATGATTAGCACCTTTCCAAGTATCTTTTGGAACCCAAAACTCAATATAAACACTCAAAATAGGGCAACAAACTTTCCACTCGAAAATGACAGTTCTTTGCTAAAAAAATCACTACTTTCAACACCCATGTGTCTATTATATCTTTGGGTATGGTCTTCATGAACTCATGGATGTTTGATCCATGTGTTTTCCCCCATTTTACCATGTCATTCATGGGTCAACCCTTAAATTTCATGATGGGTACTTACTCATTCTACCCATTTTTTTAGAGTACTCAAAACCACCACTCAATGTACATAAATGTAGTAGGTGGTTGATTTAACTACCCACTAATTCATTTAATGGATTATGGCATAATGCAAAAATAAGGTAATAAAATTGCAAATTCAAATTTTGGCATAAGTAACTGGGTGAGGTTTTCCTTGCAATAGTAGCCTGTTTAATTTATCATTAGCCTTCATTAGTTCCCACTCATGGTATCATATTCTATATATGTCCTCACATTCCCATTTGGTTGCTTAACATTTCTAATTATCAAAGAAAATGTTTACATGCATTATTTTTAAAAAGTTCAATTTGGTCCATTACCATGTTGACATTTAAATGTCACTAGAAACAATAATGACATGAATAGTTACAATAATCGCAGGGCTCAAAATAGGGTTGTTATGCCTCCACTCATGGGATTCCTAAAAGCTTAGAAGGCGTTGCATCCAACCAACATCCCATATTCAGGAAAATTACCCTGATTTGGATTCTAGAAGTTTTAAAATGGCATAGATGCAACTAGCATCTTGGAAGAGGGAAAATAGTACTCCTGTAATGATCAAATAAATAAAAATGGATGTTATTAGTTGAACCATAGGAGGATACAAACGTTCCATTCATTTGACCACCAAATTCTTGGAAAGTATTTTCCCCCATAGAATAATCTAGAGATGGGAATGGACAACATCCTAAAGAGGTGTTCAAACGAGGAACGTGTCTTCCTCCAAATGGGAAACCCTAAAGGGGAGTCAAAGAAATCCCTATATTAGAAATAGAGGATGTAAATAATATGTAATAATCCAATGAGATCATTCAAAATCCAACTAATAGCATCCAAAAATAAAAATAACTCATAACATATGAAGCAATGAGTTTAGTGCCCCAACTAATACTAGGAATAAGGGCATCCCCACATATTTGGAGGGATAGAATTGATCATGTGAGTGGTAGGAATAACAAGGTTAACTCCCCTTCCGTTGATGGTAGAGATGGAAATGTGGATTCCCCTAGTCTGGGTAGTGTGACCATGATTACTCATGTTGGAAAACTAAATAGAAGTGGAAGGAAGAGAATTTAAATCATAGGAGAACCCAACAAAAACAACTAAAGGGTTAACATGTAACCCAAATGTATCAATAATATATTAAATTTAATAATACCAAAATTATCTTGAGGACTAGACATAAATAAACTTGGAAGAGGAACACATTTGTCTACATCACAAATACAACCTTGATCTTCAAGCCCTTCTTAATTCGTGTCCCCTCTTCTATAGGGTTCATTTCTGAAGAATCTGGCTCTATTGGTTTTGATGAATTAGTTTCTTCCAGTCTATGCCTTTACAAAGGTAGATCCAACATTTTGATATAGAGGCCATAGACAATTTTAGACTGGTGAAGTAGTATGTTAAACATTTTGTATCAAAGATTTGAAAGTGACAAATCCAAAGAATCCCTAAAGAAAACTAGGGGCACAAAGCACACCATTATAAAAGACAATAAAGAAACAACATGCAAACTACTATCCAAAATTATTTCTTAGGGTGATTCAAACCTAATTTTATAATAAATAAGAGTGGATAACAAACATTTTGGAGGAAATCCTAGGATGATTAGGACCCAAAAATTACCAACAAAAGTGTGATAAGTTGTTACACTAACCTCTCAACATAACCTTTACCAGTGCAAGTACCCTCACTTTCTGGGGTATTTATTAGGTCCTTATAATAATAGTGTATTCCTCTTATTGTTATTTTTAATGTAGCCCCCATTTTGTTATTGTTGTGCCCCATTCAAGTCCACTATTATTATTTTGTGCCCTTAAATTATTATTAGTATGTAGGCTCTGATTATATTGTGACCCCTTAGACTCTTATATATAGAAAGAGGGTACTTTCATTTGTATCATCGAAGAATTGTTCATTTATGTGATGTAAATGAGGTTTCCCCTTGAAGAGGTTATTTCTCAAATCATTTATGTATCTTTTCTTCTATTTTGTGAGCTGGTTGCATAACATTTGGCATCAGAGCTTTGGATTTTATGGTTTTGCTTCGTCAAATAGGTCATCTTGGAATTTTTTCTATAAATTTTTTTATACAAGGTTTCAGAAGCTTAAATTACAACCATGTGGAGTTCAAAAATTGGTGAAAGTTTTGTACGAATTGTAGATCTTGGTTCGCTATATTTTCAAAGATATGATTTGAGGAAGTTAGGGTTTTTGTAGGCTCCAAAATTCCATCTCAAACAAGTTACCTAGGGAAAATCATCATAACTTTCTCTCCGAGCATTGGATTTGAATTTCATAAAAAGTGACCGAAAATTCATAGACCTTGACCTTTCGTGTATCATTTTCAGGGTCGAAGGTCAAAACAGTGACACGTGGAACTTCACACGAGTTCTCTCTATTGAACCAGTCCATAATCAGGTCATCATTGGAGATTGGGAATAAATATATATTGAAGAATATTATTTTGGTCTGACTTGTGGCATTGGAAATTTAACATAGAGGTTTAGCACATAAAGGAATTTCAGATCTTGGAGAGCCAAAATTACAACGACACAATAGTTTCAATACATAGATCCAAAAAGCGAGGAAAAATGTGTGTATATATTTTTTAATTTGCATAAATTTTATTTGAAGAATTAGTTTGAAGTAATTTAAAGGGCATCGAGAAACATAGATATCATTATTTAATTCCAATATGCCTCAAAACAATATTATGAACACACCCATTAATTAACCAGAAATATCTAATATGACGCATGAAGAAGAGGAAGAAATGCAACATGATATATCAAACTTAGAGGACCAAGTGTAACAAATTTCACTCTCCCAAAGAGAAACCAAAAATGAATTGGGAGTGATGAATGTTAAGATGGATGGTTTAGAGAAAAAAAATAAAAGAAGACATGGATGGTTTAAAAGGGGATATGGAAGGTTTAAAAGTGGACATGGAATGTCTACAGGAAGGTTTGACAAAGTTTCTACAAGAAAAGATTCCCAGTGGTGACAAGGTAATCCATGAAAATCATGATGAGGAAAAAAAGAATATGAATTATGATTTTAGAGACTCCAATGTTAGGTTTAAGACATGCCACATTCCAAATATAGATATGAGGAAGTTTGATGGTAAGGATTTGGTAACATGAATACTACAAATGGAGGAATATTTTGATCTCCATGATGTGCAACACACACAAAAGGTATGCATTGCATCATTATATTTATAAACCAATCAATTTTTTTGGTATCAATGGATTTGTTATCGTAAACCACTTGTCACTTGGTCAATTTTTACGGAGGAAATGATAGCACATTATGAGGATACAAAGAGAAACACATTCTTTAGCCAGTTGATAAATCTCAAACGAAAGGGTTCAATGGCAGAGCACATTGAGGACTTCCAAAAAATTAATATCAGTGTAACTGGTATTCTAGAGACCATAGGATTGATGTCTTCATAGGGACTTTAAAGGATAGCGTCCAACATGAGGTTCTCCTTTGGGGACCTGATTCATTGGAGAAGGCATCCAGGGTGGCAACAAAAGTTGAAAGAAAAATTATGGAAACAAGGAATTTTACCACTCACAATGATAAATATGGAAGTATTGTTGCTCCTAGCATTCCACAACCTACAAGGTTGACACCAGAAAAAATTGGAATAAAAAATATCAAAAGGGATTTGATATAGTTGTGATAGAAAATGCACTAAAGGTCATTAGTGTGCCGAGAAGAAATCATTTTACATAGATTGTGAAGAGGAGGAAGAAAAGGAACAAGAAACATCAAAAGAGGAGGACATACACCAGGAACCAACCCCAAAGAAAGAAGAAATGAATCTGGCCATCTTGTAGTGGATTAGCAAGAATCACCACTCCTCAAACTCTCAATATAGAACGATATATCAAGAAGAAAAAGGTAACAATGTTGATTGGTTATGGTAGTATCCATAATTTTATTCATTGTAAGATAACCAAAGAATTGAATTGCTTCCTTTATCCAGCACCAGAGTGTCAAGTGATGGTTGCAAATGGAGGAACTATAAATTTCTCTAGAATGTGCCATAATATCAAGCTAAGAATGGGGTAATATGTATTGAATAGTTCAATTATTTCCATTCCAATGGGTGGTGTTGATGTTCTACTAGGAGTCCAATGGTTACAATTTTTAAGGACGATATCTTTTAATTTTCAATAACTTTTCTTGAATTTTTTTTCGGAAGGAAAGGAAGTTAATTAAGGGGTATCGCAAGGAAACCAGGAAAGATAATCATCTCTAATGGCATGACAAAGCTTCTAAAGAAAGAAAATTGGGTCATAATTGCACAATTATGCTCACTAGAGATTCAGACATCGAAATCATATATTTCTCCAGACATCCAAAAAGTCTTGGACAATCATTCCAAGGTATTTGAGACTCCCAAAGGCCTCCCACCTATTCACGATCATGATCATGTTATTCATTTGATCCTAGGAAGTGTTCCTCCAAACATCAGGCCTTACATATATCCCTATGCCCAAAAGAGTGAAATTGAATGTATGATTTTAGAAATGCTAGAGGTCAGTATAATTCAACCTAATCAAAGTTATTTCTCTGTTCCAGTAGTATTGGTGCACAAGAAGGTTGGATCATAGCGTATGTGTTCAAATTATAGGGAGCTCATCAAGCTCACTATTAAAGATAAATTTCCCATTCCTGTCATTGACAAATTATTAGATGAATTACATGGAGAAATTTACTTCGCCAAGTTAGGTCTTCATTCAGAATATCATCAAATTAGAATGAATATTGAAAACATTCGAAAAACAACATTCAGAACTCATGAGGGTCATTATGAATTTTTAGTATTGCCTTTTGGCCTTACTAGTGCATCTTCCACATTTCAAGATTTGATGAATTCCATTTTCAAACCCTTCCTTAGAAAATTTGTGTTAGTATTTTTTGATGATATACTAATCTATAGAAAGTCTTGGAAGGATCATGTTCAACATGTTGATAGGGTTCCCAAATTATTGGAGGAGAAACAATTATATGCAAAAACCTCCAAATGTTTCTTTGGAGTACAAGAGGTGGAATATTTGGGTCATATTGTATCTCATGAGGGTGTTGAGGTAAACCATAACAAAATTAAATCCATTAAGGAATGGAAAACCCCTACAACTATACAGCATTTTCGAGGATTTCTCGAGTTGACAGGATAGTATCGCAAGTTTGTTAAGAATTATGGGAGAATAGTGGCACCTCTAACAACACTATTGAAGAAAGATGCATTTTCTTAGACTCTAGAAGCAACTAAGGCCTTTGAACATCTTAAAGAGGCAATGTGACAAGTGCTAGTCTTAGTTACACCAGACTTCACAAAAACCTTTATTGTGGAATGTGATGCCTTGAGAAATGGAATTGGTGTTGTTTTAATGCAAGAAGGAAGACCCATTTCTTTTGAAAGTCACCTAATCAAAGGAAAGTATTTACTCAAACTTATTTATGAGAAGGAAATGTTCACAATACTACATGCACTAAAGAAATGACGACCTTACCTAATGGGAATAAACTTCAAGGTAAAAAAATCACGATAGTCTTAAATACTTTTTGGAACAAAGATTATCTTCAAAAGCAGCAAAAATGGGTGACAAATACATTGGGTTATGACTTTGAAATCATCTATAGAAAAGGGAAGAAAAATGTTGTTGTGGATGCACTCTCAAGAAAGGATGAGGATGTGGAAGCATTGATTTGTGTCATTTCTATTATCCAACCTGATTGGATAATAGAAGCAATGGATGAATGGAATAATGATGAAGAGGTCTAGACACTCATTTAAAAGTTACAGCAAGACCCCGTACTTCCGGTACATTTAGACGGGAAAATGATTCATTGTGGTACAAAGATTTTCTATATATTTGTAATAATTCCCAACCCAAACAAAATATTATTTTGGAATTTCACACCTCCCCCTTAGGAGGGTACTAAGGATTTCTAATAACTTATCATAGGATCAAGAAGGAATTTTTTTGGGATGGCCTTAAATCTAATATTCAGAAGTTTGTGGGAGAATGTTTGGTTTTTGAACAAAATAAAGTTGATACAATTAAGACCCTAGGTCTGTTACAACCTTTAGGCATTCCAAGTTAGTGTTAGGAGGAGGTCTCAATGGATTTTATCATAGGTTTACCCAAGTCTAAAGGAAAGAGTAACATTATGGTGGTAATTGATAGACTTAACAAGTATCCACACTTTTTTGCATTATCTCATCCTTTTAAAGTCAGTACACTTGCTACTGCATTTATGGAAACAATTCAAAAGATACACGGAAACCCAAATATTATTGTAAGTGACAGAGATCCCATTTTCACTGGAAATTTTTGGACGAAATTATTTTATTGTCTTGGTACTCAATTAGGTCATAGCTCATCTTATCATCCTCAATCTGATAGGAAAACTGAGATAGTGAACAAATGTTTGGAAGGATATCCACATTGCTTTATATCTGATAAACAAACATAATGGGTTAAGTGGTTACCTCTAGCAGAATGGCGGTATAGCACTTCCTTTCATACTACAACAAAAATGACCCCATTTATGTCACTTTATGGATATCACCCACCGTTCATCACATCATATTTAAGATAAAATTCTAAAGTTCAAGCAGTGGAAGATCATGTTGAGCATCAACAACAAGTTCTCTAGCTCTTAAAGGATAACCTCACTCTAACGCATAATCGAATGAAACAAAAAGTAGATTAGCATCGCAGTGAAAGAAGTTTTGATGTAGGCAACTGGGTATTTTTACGACTACAACCCTACAAACAAATGTCTCTCAAGCAAGATAAGAGGGATAATAAATTATCACCCAAGTACTTTGTCCTTACAAGATGTTGAAAAATATTGGTACTATGGCATACAAATTGGAGTTTCCTGCATCTTCTCGAGTACACCCAGTTTTCCATGTTTCATGCTTAAAGAAGGTTATCGATGACAAGATCCCAGTTCAAACAACATTGCCAAAACTTGACGAAGATGGAAAAATCATATTGAATCCTAAAGCGGTCATGGAAATAAGAACCCGAAAACTACGGAAACGATAATTTTCAGAGTATCTTATTATGTGGAATAACTTACCCATTAAACATTCCACATGGGAGGATGAGAATTTTATACAGAATCATCCAGAACTACTCAAGTGTTGAGGACAACATTGTTTTTGAAGGAGAGGGGCATGTTAGGTCCCTATAATAATAGTGTAGTCCCCTTATTGTTATTGTTAATTTATCCCCATTTTTTTCATTGGTGTGCCCCATAAAATCCCACTATTGTTATTGTTGTTCCCTTACATTATTATTGTTATGTAGGCTCTAGTTATATTGTGACACCTTAGACTCCTATATATGGAAATGAGGTATTCTCATTTGTATCATTGAATAATTGTTCATTTATGTGATGTAAAGGAGGTTTCCCCCTTGAAGAGGCTATTTCTCAAGTCGGTGACTATATTTTCTTCGATTTTGTGAGTTTGTTTCATAACAGTATCCTTTAGGAGCACTAAAGAAATGGTTCAATGTTTGTCTCAAGTACCACATGTATCCCCCCATTTAATCACCTACAAGGAACCTTGGATAGGTAACTAACCTATCAACTTGTAATTAGTGAATGGGGGGCCTAGTCATGAGTCAAAACAATGCATGTGGGTAGGGTATCTTCGCTCACAAATTCATGAAGGGAAAATCCAAAGTGTAGCATGCCCAATAATATTATCAATATGTACAAAAGCCTATAAATGCCAATATCAGCTAGAGAGGGTTCTCTCTTTTCACGTACCCAAATGTGTCCTAGTGCTTTATCCCTTTGTTAAAGGAGCTACCCCATAAACACCTATACAATGTTAGACTTTTTCTACTCATGAATAAACTTCTATCTTTAATAAGCCTTAGGAGAGTTAAAATTTTTCAAAACTAATCCAGGCCCAACCATAGACTTGTTTTTCTCTAAGATAAAGATACAAATTGTATTATATACTTAAATTTAAGCATTTTAATTTTAAGGATGTTGATTTTCACTCTGTTCTTAGAAGTGCAATTTGGAATTTTTGAAACTCAACATAACATTATTAAGAACACTGACTAAAAATGCAAGTACTCATTCTTTGATTGATATTCTTTTCTACTTTATGAAATAATCTAAAACAAATTATATTATTTATATATATATATATTAATATATATATATATATATATATATATTATATTTCCTTTTGAAATGTTCAACCACAACTAACCAATCTTTCCAATGAACTTTGATTTTTTCTTCAAAGACCTAACCACCATGATATTAAGACAACTATGGAATGTAAACAAAGACTTAAAGAAGCAAATGTTCACTATATTCTTTCATTTTCAATATTAAATTGACTATTGACATGAAATAAATTAAAGTATTAAATAAACAAAACTTTTACTTTTCATTTTGCAACAAAAGTGAATTAAGAAAAAGAAACATAAGCCTAAATGAAAAGGAATAAATATTTTTTTTTCAATTTCATCAAGGGTGACAGTTGCAAAGTAGAAAGAAAAAAGCTTATAAACAAAATTATGAGATTTCAAGAAATGAGAAAGCAAGAATCAATCATCCCCAGAAACAAAAGAAAATAACCTTTTATAAACAAAATTTTATTTTAAGACATGAAGATTTAAACCTAAAAATGAAGAAAATTCCCCTTCAACCTTACAAATGCAGTTATGAAGACTTCTTTAGCCTTTCATAATCTAGCACACAAACCCAACACTTAACAAACACTCAAACAAAGATTAAAAAAAAAAAACCCTCAAGAAATGTATTTTAAGGTCCAGGAAATTGATTTTTACATATGCAATTGCTTTGAAACAATATGCATATATATGCAATTGTTCTTTAAGAATATTATGTATATGTGTAGGTTTTTTTTGTAAAAGTGCATTTAGAAGACAATTATGCAAAACTTTAAAGATGGACCAAAAGAAGAAAGAGAAGGCACCATACATAAGGTTGAATATTAAAATTACTTACTAAAAAGAGAGAAAAGATAAGAAAAAACTAATTACAATAACTCAAACTAACCTTAAGAGAGAAACCTAAATAAGTTTGCCAATTATGTTAAAAGGAATTAATTCCTATGGTTAGGTCCATCAACCATAACAAAGAAAAGGAAGCAACACATTTCAATCATAGAGAGCAAAGATGAAATATTTTTTAATCACTATTACGGGTTTTGTGTCTTACCGAGAAAATTGAAGACTAAAGTCTATTTTCCAACCAAGTCCTCCTATTCCAAAATACTCCTTAATAACCTACACTTAAAAGAAATGAACACATGTGACAACAACATGTTCAAAAATTGAAGTATTGGACATGATCTCATTCAAAAAAATAATTCATTATCATAATTTATATTAGATAGACACTTAATTAAGGTATAACAAAATATTTTATTAATAATTAAATGAACAATACTATAATTTGATTTTAAACCTAATTCTTTGTTGTAGGCACTACTCGAAATTGTCCTCTAGGTCCCTCTAACCTAGGCTGCTAAAGATCTCCTCTACGATAACTTCTTCAAGTCAACAATAGTGAAAGAGAAGGAGTCTTTTTCAATCTTTAAAGAGCAACAAAAGGAAAAAGAAATAAGGGTTTCCAAAAGCTAAAGGATTACTTAAAATTTTAGGGGATTGCAAACATAGGAAAGGATGTAAATATCCAACATAAGGGTGCTCCTCCTCTCCTCCACCCAATGCATCATTAAATACTCTTTGAAAGTAGTTTGAGTTAATTGGGATGGTCAAAATGAGTAAAATCTTGGTAGAACCCATAAACTATGCCCTAAAATGTGTAATAAATGCACAAATTTATTTATTTTTGATACAAAATGAAGGCATATGACAGTTACATGAAGGATATTAGTGCATATATGCATTTTTGTTTAATAAAAGTCACATATGTACATGTTGTGCTAGAACAAAGGGCACATATTTGAACTCAAATTTTGTTTTTTAAATAGTTCTTAAAAGGGAGAATGTCTACTAAAGGGAACTAGTCTCCTTCATGCAACTAGTGTATACTTTCATTTAATTTTTGTTAGTACAAAATGAAGCCATACACTAGTTACATGAAAGAGACTAGCCTATTTATGTGTTTTGTTTTAATAAGAGTTGTGTATGTATGTGTTATTCTATAACAAAGGGTGTGTATGTGACCTCAAATTTTATTTTTTGATTTTTTTTTTCAAAGGGAGAATGTGTATAAAAGGGAATGAAATGATACCAGAACATGTATCTTATAATCAGTGTGACAAAATATGCTTAACAACTAATCCTATAGGTTACAAACTATCAAACGAACAAATTTAAAAAAATATTTTTTATGATATTTTTTTTTCCTTTATAAATTATTTTAATTAGTTTTTTTTTCTATATTCTTACTTAATTTGAAATCTTGTTAGTTTGAATGGATTAAGGTTTTGTTTTCAACCAAGTTTGTAGTAATCTAAAGGAGATACACAAAAAATTTCATACTATTAGGTTTGGCTGTCCCACAAGTCACATACATGCTAACAAACAAACAAACTATTAAAAACAAAAAATTATTTACAAGTTTAAAGTGGTTATATAACATTATCAAAAAATAAATATATATATATATTAATATATTATTATGGCTGTCAAGGTTGTTTTTTATTTTCCTTTTATTTAATAACTTTGTTTATAATGTTTTGTTTTTTTTGTAATTTTTGTTACAATTATGTTGTGAAATTACAATTTTAACCACCAAAATCAAGTAGTAATATAGTTTTTCCATTCAAGGGTTGATTTTAAGGTTTTTTGTCTTTGTCATAATAGTAATTGTCAAAGCCATAATTTGATTCAAGTTGTAATTTTAACGGTGAAAAACAGCAATAATACTTGGAACATAACTTTTAGATTTAAAAATTTGATTTTAAAAATCCTGTTTGTAACAATATAAATGATAAAACCCACCATTTCAAACAAATTGTAATCTTAATCCTCTCAAATTAAAAAAATATTCAAACAAAAACAAAAAATACCTAATAACAAATGCAATAATTTTATTCAAACATTTATATTTTAAAACTAACATTAAAATACAATTCTTTCCAACATTAAATTTTAATAATTATAAAAAATACTTAATCTAAATCAACACTAACCCCACATTAATTATATTGATACAAACTCTAAACAAAGTATCTTTCTAATTAACTCACCCATATCTACTTTTTAATCAAATTCTCTTGCATTGATTTCCCAAAATTAAAACATATATTCAATTTATATAGATCCTTGATACCAGATTTCTACACCATTATTAATATCCTAAAACATATATTCAACTTATATACATCCTCTCTACCAAGTTTATGCACCATTACTAATATCCAACAAAAGAGTTAGTAATCCTTGCTACCACGTGTGTATATATATATATATATATCCTTTCTGCCAAGTTTCTACACGATCATTATTATCAAACAAAAGAGTTGAGTAATCCTTGAGTTCATCTTTCTGCACCATGATAGGTATCCATCAATTCCTCAATGCACATCATTCTCTTTTAATCTATCTCCATCTCAAAATCTATTAGTTTGTTTCCTATAAATATTTCATTAATCTTACGGATTTTCATTCAGTATTAAAAAGAAAATTGCCCTTTTAAGTGCCTTTACAATACTTCAACTGATTTTTTAAACAAATCAGCCTGCTGATTTGATCTAAGGTTTCCAAAGGACTTGTTTCGAATTATCCTTAATATCATACCAATGATTGGTTATCAGCTTGATAGTAAACACATTTTATTATATTATAATAAAATTTGGTTTTTAATAATTATTTATGTGGAAAATATTTTATTCATATAATTTTTTTATTTATTAGTTTTATTATATAGATTATAAATTTAATTTATAATATTTCGTAAGGCATAAAAAAAAAAACAAATTTAAAAGTATTTCATAATTTATAAAGAAATACATTTATCATATTTTTCTGGTATGACTAAGTTTTTATCCATTAAAAGTTTTTACCCATTAAAAGTATGATTATGGTTAGGTATCTAATATAGAAGAACAAGATAAATATGGAAGACAAGAAGTTTTTTAATATTGCCTCAAATACAATTCAAAACTACATGTAACTTAAATATCGCTGACATTAAGATGCTAAATTTGGACCAAATCATTGGGGAATGTAGGAAGAAATCATTTTATGAATTTGCATTATATTAAAATATTATTGTATATAAATTTAAGGATAAATTGTAATGCAATAAAAAATTAGAGGAAAAGAAAAAATTAAGATATTATAAGGAGGCGATTGACACTAATCTAGAAGATCAATAGTATCTCTTGTTTTAACTAACATAAAGAATAAAATCAACATTGTTAAAATAAAAATTAAAACTCATAAACTCCAGAATGAAACAAGGCATTGGATAATTCCTATACATTATGGGATGTAGGAATTTTTCACCATTGTAACACTAAGAAGATTGAAGATAAAAGAACTTGAATCTTGGAATATCTTATGTACGCTAGTATCCATGTGTGATCATTCTTCATGTGATAATTAAGAAGAATAACATCATCCATTTTAATAACATGACATAATATAATTTAGATGTAATCATTTCTATATTTAGATAAAAATAGAATTATATATGTGTGTGTGATGACCATTTTTAAATTGTACTATTATTTAAAAAAAAATTAGTGAATAAAAAATATATATTAATATTCATTACAAGGATTCTAATAATAATCATGTTATTTCCATATTTACTAGCATAATCATATAAATTAAATGAATGTTAACTCCCATAACATCAAAATATTTATGTGTCATTTTAACATTAATAATTTGTAATATAACATATGACTAATAAAAATTTGAACAACATTTGGTAAACCCTTTATTTCATCATTAACGTATATAGTTAAAAATATTCTCCAAATATTAAATTTACAACATTTATATTTTTATATTATATTATTTTATATTATATTATATATATATATAATATATTATATAATATTATATAATATATATATTCTATAAAATTAATTATACCTAACCTAAATAATTATAAAAACACATTTATTAATAAATATATAATTATAATTATATATAAATCATTTAAAACAAATTCTACTCCTAGTTATAAAATTACATATAATACTAAATTTCATAATTATATAGCACATAATAAATAATATATAATATCTAATAATGTACTTTTCATAGAGGAATTGTTTTCTATAAAATGAAATACTTTAGTGATTTTAAATCCAAAAAAAATTAACAAACATTATCCATTGAATGTAAGTGTTAAAAATACTAAAAAGGTTTTTCTATTAAAACTATCATTGTAATTAAATTAAGTTCTTCCATACTTTTTTTATTAATTATTTTATTTAGGTTAATCTAAAGTGTAGTTTTAAAAAGTGGAAAACAAGATAACAGTGAAACCAAAATGAAAAATATAAGTATTATTCTTTCAGATCTTTCAAATAAAACAATTCATATATATAACAAGACGGGCTGCGGGGCAGCGAGTCCCTGCCCCAGCCTGCAGCGTATCAATAACTTAGAAAAAGTGGAAGATCAGCACTAAGGCCCGTAAACAATAGATTCGCGGTCGTTCGCATGAGCGAAACGTGGCGGTTGCTGCCTCCTCCGTCGGGACGCCTGTTGCCACATAAGAATGAATAATGCTTCAAATTTTGAGACCTCTTCGGAGGAAAATCCTTGTTCTTACTGCCTGACCTCTCATGATGATCTGTGTCACGCTGATTATGAGCTGCAATTTAAATTATTTCAGATGAAACATTCCCATATTGAGCTTGCAGACAAGTTGCAGACCCTTCAATTTCAGTTCTCTCGTCTGCTCGATGAGGTTGATGCCTTGAGGAGCATGATAATGGATTTTTGGTACTAGCAGATTTGGGCATTGTACTTACAGTGGCAGAGGTGTTTTTGGAGAGGCATACCCTAATGGAAGCTGTTACAGCCTGTACATGCCTTTGTTTTGGTCAAACAGTAGATAGGATGCGCTGTAGCGGCTTGATTGTGGCATTTTCCCAACATAACAATCACTGTACAACAGTATAAGTAGAATAGAAGTGCTATATTTGGATTTCAGTGAGTGCATGGTAAATATCTGAGGCGGAAAAGGTAGTTTGCATGCTATAGTATAGTACAGTGAAATAAGAGGCAGGGGTGTGCTGTGGTACTTGCTCACAGTTTGCCCTCATGATCTCAAATAGAGAAATAGCAAAGATAGTGGGTGTATGTACACAAGATCTGGAGAGGTAAACCCTGTATCTGCTTGAAAATTTTATAATTTCTAAAGATTTTCGGCTTCCAAATTATACCATGTTTTTTTAATGCCATTGTTGACTGATGGAAATATATTGAACATTGAAAGCAACTTGTAGTATTGCTTGCACAACATAAGTTTGCGAAGCGTGTCTTCCATTCCACGTGCAAATTCTTCTAATTTCAAAAGATCTTTTTCTCATATCCAAAATGTCTATGTTTCCCCTAGATTCATCATCTTTTCTAGTGTAGCTTACCTTTTATTTGTGTGCATCCTTGCGGTTTCTGCACTCAAAGGCATATATAGCAGTCTAAATTCTCCATAGTAAAATATTCGTGTCCAGCTCTTTTCGAACTTTCAAATTGGCTTTGTAGACGTTCTCGCTGGAGCTGCAAATTAGTAACATAGATCTAATTTCTAAAATTAATAAACATGTGTCTTCAATTCAATAGAAATTCAACCTCATAGTAAAATACTTTTATTATTGCTTTTGACCATTTGAAATTTGTTACCTAGAGATTCGTTTGTAAATTGATTTCTGATGGTGTGAACTACATGTGATTATTTTTATTTTCTGATGTAAATCTCTGCCTTCTATAGATTTTTATATGAATGTTGCATTCATGTATTATTGACCACCGGATCCAGAAAGGCGCGACTCCATGCAAGAAAGGGTGATCTTGCTACTCCACGCTCCGATGACAGCTGGCAAAGCCACAACCCTCAAAGCACGACACTTGGTCAATATGCATTCAAATGCCCATGCAGGCTGGCAGAACGCTTAGTTTTATACTTTTGGTCATGTTTCAAGCAAATTTTTATACTTCTGGTCACGTTTCAAGCAAAGGGCTATTGACATCAGAAATGCATCCATGGAGAAAGTGTTTCCAGCTTCTGCTGTTTTTTCTGCATATAATTTTGTGTAGTTTCTCGTCTTGAACCCGTCTGTTGTTTCTCTTATGCAAGCGAGCGAGTTCATCTTCAGGCGAGCGTGAGATTGACATCATAAATGCATCCATGCAGAGTGCTTCTGCTACTCTGTCGACATATAATGTTTCCTGCTTCTGCTATTTTTTCTGCATATAATTTTGTGTAGTTTCTCCTCCTGAAGCCGTCTGTTGTTTCTCTTCTGCAAGCGAGAAAGCGAGCGAGTTCATCTTCAAAAGGCTATGGGTTGTCTTTCTAGCTTCTACTGGTATGCTAGAGAGAATTTCGGGCCTCTAATACAGCAGGTTTATGCCATGGAGGAAGTAGTTAGGTTTTTTGTAAGCAGTTAGGTTTTTTGTCGAGAAGTTCGAGGAAAAGCCTTTCGAGATTTTTCATTTTGCAGATACACAGGTATGCGTACCACCTTTTCCTTGCAACTATAAAATGCCAATTAATTTTCTTTTCATTTTACTCCAGCTTATGAAATTCACTTTGAATGCAATTCAAATCAGGAGAATAAATGCCTCGGATAATATCTGTGTTTTTGGTGACTAAATTACCGAAAGGATAAATCCAGTTTTTTATTTGGGTTCTTCGCTAGTAAATTTAGCATCAGAAAAGCAGATGGTTTAGTTTTAGTTCATTGCAATAAATTAGTAAAAAAAAAGATGATATAGTTTTTGTGTTTTGTAATCGTCTAATTAGGGCTCCCTATAATTTTACCCTTTTTGTTTGAGGTTTTTAGAAGGTAGGTAATGTGATCAATAAGATCGACAGTTGTGTGCCACAAGCACTTAAATCATGGACTTGTGAAATTTAGGGGGAAAAAAAAGGACCCGAAGTTGCCAGGTCTGTCGTGACCTAAGTTCGACAAGCCGTGGAAGTGGAAAATATTAAAGAACTAGGGAAGACTTTGTATGCGAAATCTGAATCCTCGGCGAAGAACTTGTATAGCAAGTGTGAGGCTGTTGCAGAGGGATGGTGCTTGTTGGCTTGGTACAAACTTCGCCAGGTTCCTTTTGTTCCGCTACTTGTAGAGGCGCGTTGGCCTGCACATTGTGCCTGTGTAAATCTGTCACTGTTCATTTCCTCTAATTTATTTGTTGATGTCATTTATGTTCCTAATATTAGTTTATATGAAATATCCAGGATTTGCAGATGAGAAAGCTATGATAATTCTTGCGGAAGGCTGCCGGAAAGATTGTTGTCAAATTACTTCAATCAGAAATTTCTGAAAGTATTTACCTGATGGGCGGCGTGGTGACTTTGCAGGCGGCAACACCGGGTTCGTTTTGACGACATTAGAGAGGCCGCTGCAGCAGCACTGAGAAGGCTCCTGGGCGCTCCCGGTCACGTAGAAGCTCATGTAGAACCCGCAAGAAGAATAAGACCACAAGACCAGCACAAGACCAGGTTCAACAAGCGCACCGTGGGGAGTATAAGAGAGCTTCGGGTGGTTTCGGGGCAGTTGGCATCTGTTAGATGTGGTGGCAGGCGTGCATGTAAGAGGTGGCAGGGGCGCTATTGTATTGTACCTAGTGCGCCATACATTTCCTAACATTAAATGTTACGAGATTAATGCTAAGGATGAAGATAGCATTACTTCATCCAGCGTTCGAATTTCTCTAATTACTTGTACATATGCCCATTGTTTCCTAACTTTTGAGCCTCCATACCTCGTTTTGAGGCCAAATAAGATGAAAATGGTTTTGATTCGTTAAAAGCGAACGGAAATATAAAATATTGTATCGCATCCGAAGAAACTTTGTTTTAAGTTTGTTTTAAGTTCAAATAGTTTATTGGTTTTCGAGTGAGACTAATTGTCACCGACCAAAACCGATTGCTATAGTCCCTGCCAGGGCCGGAGGGCAGGGACTAATAAAGATTTATATATTATAATAATAATAAATGGCATTCATCACTTAATGAATTTTCATACTTTAGTAGCTTTAAATCCAAAAATCCTAACAAACCTTATCACTTCGATGTAAGTGTTAAAAATAGATTTTCATACTTTAGTAGCTTTAAATCCAAAAATCCTAACAAACCTTATCACTTCGATGTAAGTGTTAAAAATAGTAAAAAGGTCGTGTATTAAGACTATTTATTAAAGTGTATTAAAAGCATTGTGATTAAATTAAGTTGTTCTATACATTTTTTTTCATTTTTCTTCTTGGTTAATTATCAATTTAATGTAAATATTAAAAATAGTAAAAATATCGTGTATTAAGACTATTTATTAAAGTGTATTAAAGCATAAGTTGTTCTATTCATTTTTTTTTTTTAATTATTTATTTAGAATAATCCAAAATTTAATTTAAAAAAAATTGAAAAAATATAATAATTAAACTGAAATAAAAATATAAATATTGTTGAATTGAGGATTTCTGTGATCCATATCAAGTTTAAAAGAAATTTTTCGGGGTAAATCACAAGATAAATCATTTATCGAGGAGTTTCGAACCAACTAGTGTGGTTCATCACCCTGAGGATGAACCACACTAGTTGTTTTGAAACGCTTGCACAAATGATTTATTTTGTGATTTACGCCGAAAAATTTCTCTTAAATATAAACAATATTTTTTCAGATCTTTCAAATAAATCAATTCATATATATACATAATAAAAATTCATATCCTATAATAATAAAAAAAGCATTCATCACTGAATGAGTTTTCACAAAATGAGATACATCTGCTAGTAAAAATATGAAGTTTTTGCATTATCTATGAGAAGGAAATAAAAATACAATTTCAGAAACCAAATATGTCCGATATATTTATAAAACTAATAAATTATACAATAAAATTATAGTTTGGTTTTTATGGAGTTGTTTTTTTAGTGTGATTTTTTGGAAATTTTTACACTCTGTTTTTTTAGTTAAATTTCTCTAAAATCCAGCAGGAATTTATTGAAATCAAAAGTTTTATGAGTAATCTTATGCAATCTAAATGCTCTAAAAGTTTTTGAACCTGCTGAATCCATATATATAATCAAAAAACTAGTTTAAATAACACAAATCAAGATTTCATCTCAAATTTTTCCACCACCGGAAAGTCCAAAAAATCACACTAAAAACAACTCGGATTTTATAATTTAGATATATTCTTTCTTCTCAAAATTTACCCATGAATAACATGATGGTTATAATTAATCAACTAGAGTTGCTCCAAAACTGAGCCCAAAAACAAAAACAAAAAAAAACACGAGGCGTACCACCATACGATCCTTGAGGGTCTGCAGGGTTGAATGCTTGCGCGCTACGAATAAAGAGAACAAATTCTCTTACTTTTTAACCAGATGCATGTATATTACTGCAAGGCGGCGAAAGTAGTTACTGGAATCCAATGCTTCGACAGCATATTCTGCCACCATGGAACGATACAACAGCGTCCGAAGACTGTAGAAATCAGGGCTGAAAATGTCTATGAGCAGTAAATGCGTTCGTTGTATATGTTCATTATTAGATTTTAGTAGGTGAGTTATTCAACGGTGTGAGCATATATAACCCGGTGCATTGGGCAAGTCAGTTATTTATTATCCAAACATATACAGCCCGGCTCATTAGGCAAGCCAGTTATTTATTGCCTGCCCACACACCAGAAGACCACAGAGAGCGTGTAGGGATGTGAAAGGTGCGAATATAACCCGTACCTGATAGCCTTTGGTACAAATTAAACCTATTTTTGCAGCATTTACTTGCCATTTACTCTCTTCCTGGCTACATACGGCTACCAGAAAATGGTGAAGGTTCAGCGTTTGACCAGTAATTTAGGTCTTGTAGGTTAACATTCACAAAATATTAATTAAGTGAGAAAAGTCCATATAGTACTAGAAATTGACCATCAGTAGCTGGAGAAAAATAAGCATGTCAGTGCAAAAACAAGAAGTACACTAACTATGATTATCATAAGAGTCCAGTAAAATTGTCCGCATAAAACCAAGTGAACTGATATAAAGGAAACTATTTTTCAAAGAAAATGATTCAAGAAGAAGCAGAGGTAAGAGTTCTTTTTAGATAAGAGTTTGCCCTTGTATTTCATTTCTCCTAAATGTGATGGAAAGTGAGATAATGGAATTTTTCCTTTAATGCCATTAACTTATCTGGTAGAGAACACCTCCAAATCAGCCATTGTATAATGCATATTAAATCTACATAGATTTGTAAATGAAAGATCATTGTAAAACGCATGTTAAACCCAAATAGACTTGTAAATGAAAGATCTTTTTATTAATAGTGAAAGCAAGAAGAGTCTAGCATGTTATGAGCTCGGCTTTAGTATTTGTGTCATGTTCCAAGTTAACCCAAATCTATAAGGCTTATATCCTTGGAGTCTAATGAGGGCACCTCCACCACACACATCTTCTTGAGAAGCTCCATCAAATAAGCTTTTCAAACAATTCTGATTATTTATGGGAAAACTAGACAATATGGAAGCATTGGAGAGTATAGACCTGGAAAACTCCTTTACAAAGCTTATAATTCTCGGAATTACCACCTCAATATTAATAGATAGGTTTTCAAAAAGACATTTGTTTCTAATTCTCCATAAACCCCATGCTATAAACATGGGAAGAGTTTTTTGACTACGCATATTTGTGTCCTATAACCAAAGATAGTTTTCAAAAGAATTAAAAGAAGACAAAACACGTAAGTTAGGAATATCTAGAGTGTCATGCCAAACTTCCTTTGAAACAGAGCAATGAACAAAGAGATGTTCAATTGCTTCCAATTCTGACTTACAAAACAACAGATGTTAGGACCCGAGAAACCTCTTTTCAAAAAATAATCTAAGGTGAGGATTCTATTCTCCAACAAGAGAAAATGAAAACACCTAGTTTTTGTGAGAGTTTCCAATTCCATAATTTTCTATGCTACTAAACGCTATACTTTGAAGATGTAGAAACTAAAGAGGCATAAGTTTCTAATTTGTAACTTGTACGTTGGCAATGTTTCAACTCCAAATAGGGGAATCCTCCACCTCACTTAGTAAAATACCATTTACATAAAGGCCTTTGATAAAATTGTCCCATTCCAATGCAAAATTTCCAGAGAAGCCAAGATCACTAGCATTCAACCAACAACTAGCTAAATGACTATTATGCACATGATTTTTAATGTGGCTCAACTTGAAAATTTCTTTTAAGTTAAAAGAATTGATCAACTCTATTGAAAGAAGGAAATAATCGAGACCTCCAATGAAAGGATCATGTCCAAGAATAATCAAATTCCCTTTCCCGACCTTCCAGGAAATCCAAGAGACGAGACCAGAGAAGGATTCCTTGACACCTTTCCAAATAATTGAGCCTTGGGTTGGGAAGTATTTGAATTAAATTGTCTAAGCTAGTTAGCAATAGATCTGTTTTTCAAATACTTAGCCAAGTAACAATTTTTTGCCAAAGATCGAAGCCATTTAAAGCTCTCCGTAAACTCTACAAATAGAGGGTAGCTACAAACTAACATAGATTCTTGAAACCCCATCCCCTTGAGGATTTAGGTTGTGATAATGACTCCCACCTAACCAGGTGTACTCCTTATTTCTCCCTTTTGTCAGTCCACATAAAACTAAACATCCTTTGTCTTATTTTATTAATTATGTATTTAAGAATTTTTATAAGAGACATCCAATAAATTGGGATACTTTCTAAAATATCCTTTGCTAGGATCATCCTTCGCCCCAGGTAGAGGCACCTAAAACACTAATTAGAGATTCTATTATCAACTTTTTCAAGGAGTCAAGTCTAGTCCTCCTTAATGTAGCAATTATGTTTCAAGAAAACCCCTAGACATTTAAGACCTTTGGCTACATCTTCCACTTTATAAGGTAGAATGGACTTTATATAATCGTGAATGTCATCCTGGACTCCATTCTAAAAAAATTGGATTTTTGTAGACTTACCTCCCTACTAGAGGCTTGGCTGAAGAGAGTGATAATTTTGGAATAACATTCCCATTCAGTAGTAGTTCCATTCCTAAATATCAAAACATCATTTACAAAGAGGAGATGAATTATATGTATAGATCTTGTCATTTTGACCCCTTTAATGTTTCCTACTCTTTTGCTTTGAATGATTAGTCTACTCAAACCTTCAATTATAATAAAAAAACACAAAGGAGAAAAAGGGCAACCTTGTCTTAGCCCCCTTGAGCTGCAAAAAAAATTGGAAGGGGAATAATTTACCAGCATGTTGAGATTACACACCCCATGATCCAATTAGTCGCTCCATAATAAGGCCAATTTGTCGCAAAATTAGTCTTAAGAATGTCCAATTAACTTTATCATACGCTTTGACCATATCCATTTTCAAAATTAAGGCTTCTAGTTTTCCTAATTTTATATAGTGGAGGATTTCTTTAGCCACTCCAATGACATCGTGAAAGGAAACCAAACTATTCCAATGAAATAATCTTTGCAAGTTTATCTCTTAGTCAAATAGATAAGATATTATCAATGACTTTATATATCAAATTACACAAAAAAATCAACCTAAATTCATTATATTTCTCAGACTTATGACACTTGGGAATTAAAGTTATAAAAGTTGCGTTAATAGCACCCGTAACCAATCCTTTCCTTTTGGCCTCCTCCACCACATGCAAGATCTCATCACTCATCAAATAAATTAAAACATAGGTACAAGTCAGTATTCCACCCATCTAGACCGAGGCTTTTATCTTTAGAAAATCATTTTAACACCCTCTTAACTTCATCCAAAATTACAAGCCTTCCAACTCTAGTAGAGTCTTCTTCCAAAAAGAAGGTTGGGAAATTTTGTAGAACTTGCAACCAAGTTTCTATAGTATGATTACCAAGATCCTTAACAAGGCCCATGAAATGCTCCCTAGTTTCCTTCTTGAGATCTTTTTGAGAGCTTTTAATGACACCATCCCCGTTCTTAATCTCCCAAATGGGGTTATTAATTCTCCTAAAGTTTACATACTTATGAAAAAAAATTACATTTTCATCACTCACCTTAATCCAAATGGCTCTTCTTTTTAGCCTCCATTCCTATTCTTCAAGTTTTAAAATCTAGGATTTTTTCTCTTCCAACTTACTAAGGTACCTCTTCAAGAAAATTTGAATTTATGTAAGCCTGAAAAATTCTATCAAATCCAAATTCTATACGAATCAGATATGCTTTCCATTCTTTTTTTTTGGACTTGTCCCATACCTTTACCCCATGTTTTAGCGTATTCATCTTACTCACCCAAAACTCCATGGCACAAGTCGAAAGTTTTGTTGAAAAGCTCCAGCCAATAATTTCTAACCAAGGAAACAAATGACTTATCTTTCAGCCAAGAGTGGTTGAAATAAAAGGGCAATGCACCTTACAAGATTCAAAGTCCAATGAAAAAAGACTAGGGAATGATCAAAGATGCTATTCATATTGATCTAAGATAGGAAGCTACCCAATTTGTTAGTAAGAGACTTTGCAACAAGGAATCTGTCAAGTCTCTTAGCAATCCCACACTGTCCCACCCGGACATTTGTCCATGTTGGTCGTGTTACCACTCAAGGGGATCCTAAAGGAACAACTGCTAGGTCAAGGGAAACAATGGAGAAATAGCCCATTGTCACCTCGGCTAAAGCTCCCTACTCTTTATGGACTTTCACTGATGCGAGGAGACCCGGTGTGAAGGGAATCACAAGATGAATGAGTCAATAAAGGGAGAAAGGGTGATTCCTAAGGGCCTATTCGCAAGAGGAACTCAATTTTTTGGTTTGCTTGCTTGAGAAACAAGGCGTAAGGATCTCTAAGAAGGTCCAGGGGGATTTCAAGGGTTAGGTTTTGTGGATAAGACTTGTAAAGGTGGAGGCTATGTCTAGGAAATCCTTGTGAAAACTTATATACCAAGTGGTCTTTGTGAAATTATCTTCAAGAGGTTGTGGGACCACACGGGACCAAATGGACCCCAAAATTAGGTCAAGAGAGTAGAATTAATCAATCAAGGGTATGCTTGACCTAAATGAGGAGAATAAGGAGATCAAAGGAATAAATTTCTAGAATCTTAATGCAATGACCTTAATGAAGACACTAGCCAAAGGAATCAAAGGGCAAGAATTAATCTCAAAGCTAGGGCTTGAAATATCTCAAGATCCCATTGTCAGAATGGCTTCAAAATTGGAGGGCTTCTATGAGACACAACAACATAGTAGAGGCTAGGAGATCAAAAAAAATTGATGGGTATCTTGTGAGAAATGCAATGCCCTAGGTCCCTTATGCAGGCTAGGCCTAGAAGAAAGAGGCAGAGGTGATAAAGGGTGTTATTTATGTTGATCACCTATGGAGGACTAGTGCATAATCCTTTGGGATAAATGGATTCAAGATGGTTCCAATGCTTGGGATGGTTTCACTTCATCAAGGAGGCCTCTACAAAAATTATGCATGGCAATTAGGGCATCAAATAATTGCTTCAAGGTATATATACTTCGATGTGCAATATGTGATGACTTGTCAAGATAAAATTTGAACAAAATATCTCTAGGAACATTCACTTATTCAAACATGGCCCATGACATGATGCAACTCTAATAAAAGACAAATTTCCATCATTTCACACAAGAAAAGCAACAAACTTTAGCCTAGTATAGCGAAATTCCCTAGAAACATGCATGTGACATAAGAAATGATAAAAGAGAATTAAAAGAGAACTTACATGTGAGAACAAGTATATCCAATCATCATCATATGCCAATATAGAATCTCCAAGACAAAAATGAAGAGATCCAAACATCAAAATTCATCCATCCATCTAATTTCATCCTCCAAAAAGAATAGCGAAAATATCACAAGAGAGAATGATCTAATCCAAGTGGTGATGACAGAAATGAATCACCTCTCATATATTTATACACTTCCTAATGAATTCGATCTAGCTAATTGGGCCTAATTTAGCCCCTAAAATAAAATAATGTGCATAATAACAAAACTTTTGGTGACAAGTCCACCAAATTGCTCAATAATGTAAAGATAAGCCTCTCAAGTGGGTCGAATGATCAACAAAATGAATTGTTGGGCCTTTGAGGAGGCTTGATGAAGTCCAATGGGTGCCATGATGAAGAAGATGACTCCAAACATAGTGGACAAGGGGTTGGCCCCTTGTTATCCAATCAAGAACTTGTGGTGCTCCCAAGTGGGTGTGGGGCCACAAAGACATCCTCATGGGTCTCCAAAAGGATAAAATATTCGTGTAGACCATTTGTAAGGGCTGGAGTGATGACATAAACCATCCATCTATAGTAGGAGGCATCCTGGAACATCTACCAAGTGTATGGTGCAATCGTGGATCGGACTAGGCATGGTGGACTTAGTGCATCATCCTCATCTAAAAGGTGGAACATGAGCAACCAAAAAAAATAGTTAGGGATCCATGAAGTGATATATGCTATGGTGTAGGCTCATGGCTCTCAATGCTCATGCTACAAGTTCTAATGTGGCCCTCTAGAGGGATAGGACCCCCAATAGGAGGACCAACCACTAAATTAATATCCACCTACAATCTTGCATAAGATCCAATGCGTCCCCTTTCCCTCCAATACAAAAAATCATTAGAAGAATCAAGTAATAATGCTTACAAGTTACAGGATCAATGGAGAATTTCATGGTGGCATGCCCTTCCATAGTGGTCTTTGACACATACAAGTGTCTCCAAGCTCAAAGGGGGTTAACCAAAGACCCTATTAGGGGGTTTCAAACTCATGTCCATAGTACATCTTTTAAGAGGTTGGTGGCACATGATATAATGAGGATCAAGGAATCATCTAGACCACATGTCAAGGTACATTGGGTAGCTATAACAAGGGAAGCCCACACCTAGGTATATGAGTGTAGGAGGGAGACAATTGTGGTATTGTTGTATCAGATACAACCACCCTCCAAAATTTTACCTTAGCTTCATTTTGGAGCCTCCCTACCAACCATACTTAGCAGCATGTCTTGCAATGTTAAGTACATAGGCTTTAGCTGAGTTTCAGTGGCCTACTAGCCTGTGCATGTCAACTTGTTTTCCTCCCACACGTAGGCTGTCCTCTAGAAATTGCGCAATCATGTTGGATTGCCTGCTAGGCTCCAAAATTACACAATCCATCTAGACATCCCTCCCTCAGGAAATTGCGCAATCGAGCCCAACATTGGGCCTCAACTCACAAATTACACAATTATGGGAGACAATGACCTGTTGGCCCCAGAAATTGCGCAATGCCTAGGGGACAACCAGTCTTTCGCAGCCCAGAAACTGCGCAAATCTCATCCCCGGGCTTGCAGACTGTTGCATGTGCTTTCAGGTTGACCGGTTCAGTCTAGGACTAAGCAATCATGATTTGCATGCATGGGCTACTTTTCTCGAAAATGAAAAAAAAAAGTAAAAAGTAAAAAGCATCCCTAGATTTTAGGGATCCACTTTTAGCAGTTGGAGGTTACATGCAAAAGCCATTTTGGAAACCTCCTGCTAAGTGTCGTTGTTTCTTAGATTTATGGCATGTGTGTCATAACCTCGATCTTATCAAAACTCATTCATTCGATGTTGCAGAACTCATTCCTCACATCGATCTTGGAGCTCTGACATCCCACATCACATATAGAAGTCTTTGACACATTCATCTCAACCCTTCCAGTTAAGTTCGCTTTTCATGTATTTTGCTTCTTTTCTGGTGCTTTTTGTATTTCAGCTTCTATGAGTGTCATCTGTTTGGTTTCAATGAATTCTTGTTCTTGTTTTGATGTATGTTAGCTTGTAGAAGCATTGTTTCAGTTTTCCTTTGCATCTGACTACTGTCGCATGCATGACATTATTTCTGCACTAACAGTTGTCATTGCGGTGACTCGCTTCATGCACATGATCACTTTCCCATTTTTGGAATCTTGCACTCACTGTTTGCATGCATGATCATTCACTCTTGCTTACACTCAGTCTTACCATGCATTCGAACCTTCTCATATGTTCAATTGCCCGTAGGTGGGTTTGGGCTGCCTTGGCGTGGACCTTGCCTTGCCCGGCCAGCAATGCGCATGACTGAGAATGAAGGCTATTTCTTCCTCCAAAAAAATTTGCAAAATTGGCTAGCACTGACCCCCAATATTTCTCTGCGCAATTCTGGGAGGCAGTGCCTAGCTGGTCCAAGAAACTGCGCAATGCAATTTGTTGGGTTTGCATGCCCTTGCTGACTAAAACTATGCATTGCACAGTTTTAGTCCTCAATAAGCTAGGCTGGATTGTGCATTTCGCAGTTCTAGTAGTCATTCAACGTCCTGACAGCCTGAATTGTGCCTTGCGCAGTTTTGGCAGCCAGTCTCTCAGCCTCCCAGTGGAAATCACGTAATCTTCACAATTAGTCACATAGGTATGTTGCAATTGAATCCTCCAGTTTGTTTTGGTTTTCAACTGAAAGATTGCTTGCCATGAGTGTTTCTATGTCTCTAGGTACCACAAGTGTTCGTCTACCTCTCAGCAACATGGGTACAATGGCCTCCAGGAGAGCAGAGTCAAAGGACACCGTTGAGAGCGCAACTGGGGATGCAGTTAAGCAAGTGTTTATGAGCTTGCTTATCTATGAATACACCAATTTGTTCATAGAAATTGATATCAATATGAAATAGTAGTGGCATCACAACGAGCAGCACCATCAACAGCAGCAGAGGGTAGTAGACCCGCACGCCACAAAGGAAAGAGGAAGGTTGTTGACAACGCAGAGGTGGAGTAAAGCTGCAAGTTCAAAGAATATCCACTTGTGATGAAAGCAGCTTTTGAGATTGAGGCTATGAGGTAGTAACGCAACATGAGTATCGCGTGAAGGAAAGGAGACAAATAGAGGATGAAGGAAAAAGATAAGGAGTTGCAAGAGTTGAAGTGGCAACTCAGGCAAGAACAGGAGCTACGCAAAGGAGAGAAGGAAGTGTAGCAGGAACAGGTACAGTAAGAGGTGCAACATGCATAGATTGATGAAACTCTGCCCATACAGGTTATAGACCATCCCAGCAACTGGCACAAAGTAGACAAGGTGAGCAGTGTTGTTGATCACATGCGTGGGTGTTTGGGACCATGGATGTCATTATGCACATGCATGTGATCCCATCCTTTGGAACACTCACCAAGGTGAAGACAAAGGACCAAGTCTGACTAGAGTTGGACATGTACTTCAACGAGTTGATGTGGATAACCACCAGCACATACTTGGAGATCAGCGCAGACACTATGCATCAATATTTTTTTGGTCTGGCTACAATCGAGACTATGATGCGCATGTTATTAGACGAGTTGGATAGAGGAGCCAAATCAGTGTACCCAGATGCAACAGAGGCAAGAGTTCTCTTCTAGAAAGATGTCACCACAGAGTACGTGAACACCATCGCAGACTACCAAGCTTGGCATTAGTTCGTCAGTGCCGATCATTGCGAGGATGTCGAAGAGTTGGTCTTCCCACAACTGTTTGAGTCTTAGTGATGTCTTGCATGGCTTACTCAAGCCTAATTTGTGTCACATGGGTACATGTGCATATTGTAATGTAACATCTTGTAAAAGTGAAAGAACAAGTGTCGATAGTAGAATGTAACAAGCATGTAGTAGTTGAAAAGTTAGAAAGGGGAATGTCAAGGGTCACCCCACCCTTTGCTATTTATAGAACCTCATAACTTATTGTACAATATTTTGGGAGCCAAGCTTCCTATAGGTGTAACATAGAGAAAGCTTGGAGTGTATTGTAACATGCCTTGGCTTCTCCATAGTGTAGAGCTAGTGCATCTCTCTGGAGGAGCAAGTGGAAGTGATTTTAACGTTTGGTGTCAGAACTAGTGGTTATTCATGGTTGTATTTTATGATTGGATCTTTCACTCTTAATATAAAAGAGTCAGCACATTTCATGCATATGTTTTTATTGTATTTTAGTTGTCTTGGTTACTCTAATAATATATGCAGTTGTTTGCTTACACATGTATGTATGGACTCTTTCTCTATATGTATTTATGAATCTTACTGAAATGTGTTGCTGGTTTAACCATCACTTTGGATCGTTGGTTTCCCTACCTTCCAGCGTGTGATGTATCTTTCCTCGCGTGTTTCCTTTCAAGCTGCGTGTTTCCACAGGTTTCCAAGGGGTGCACTCATTCACCTTTATGTGTGTGAGAACCCTTCATGCACCTTCCTTGGCTTGTTGCATGTATCACACACTTGCTACCAACAAGGACATATTACTTACCTTTGCGCACAATCGTGGTCAAGGAAATTACGTACGACCCACTGCTGGGACTACTACACCAAACAATCTAAGGTCTAGTTGGGAATTCTTACAGGGGAGATCCCTTGACATGTTGGCGGGTCCAACACCGTCAACATTTTGGTGCTAGAAGGAGAGCCAGATGACAAGCTGAGTCCTCACAATCTATTTTGAATCTTTGAATACTTGTCATGACTAACTACAGAGTTTCTCTTCCAGGGTGTATGTCTTATGGAAATGACTTTGAAATCTCGGAAGAGCTTTGGGATAACTTGTCACATAAAACATATGATGGTGGAGGCTACATAGCCTTGGTTAGGCACATAGTCGGAATTGTAGGCTCATGTGAAAGACATGAAATATTTGAAGATTACTTGACCCACGTGTTGCTCGCATACACGCTTCAAAGGTACCCAATGCATTGGTGTGCCATGCTGCCTGAAAAATCTATTCATTCTCTTTCTCATATAGTTGCAGAGATAGACTGTGCTTTCAATCACTTTGACCATAAAGCACTCAACAAAGAAATTCTGAAATTACGAAAAGCACCCGATGCATTTGTTGAACAATTTTACATGTTCTTTCGTAATCTTGCATACCAATTTCTCGAAGATGAAACTAATTGGGAATTTCTTGATGGAAGATTTGAGTATCTTCTTTACATATATGAAAATCTATAATTCTTGAAATCATTCGAACCCTGCTTAGCATACCTAGATGATGGAGCTATGCAATCACAAAAAGGCACAATTGTTGTCACACGTGATTGTCTACCTTCACCTCATCGAATAGCTCCACCACAGCTGAGTGATGTGGGAGAACATGCACACACATCTACTAAGCTATCACGTCCTCCCACCCCACCTGCTCTTGATATCTATGTAGATTTGGCTTGCAAGCCCGCTGGTTGTCACGTGGATTCATTCCCTCAACCTCCGTCCCCGCATTCCATTGATCCTAGAGATTACATTGTCTTGTTTTCTTCCTCTCCGGACTCCACACTTGTTGTGAACAAGGATCAAGTTGTTGATGGAGTTGATGTTGTGTAGCCAACCTACGCTATCATTCATGATGAGTGTGTGTGGGAATCTAAAGAAGAACCTATAGTGAAGGATGAATCCATTCCATATGTGCCTCATCTGCTTTATCCTAACATCCCTTGTGATTCTACCACTGTTGATTTCCCCTATGAAAACTCATTTATGGATGCTTCTACTTCTGATCGTTCACAGGACACATCGGATGTCAATCTGTCATTACTTCGTGGAGAGGACACATCTTCCTCTAAAAATCCATCCAATCTGTCATCTATCATTTCTGAAAACATAGAGGGTGAACATCCTTGCTTCTCATATACCCCTCTGTGCGATTCATCAAATCATGAGGATGTTGACAAACATCCTGAGTTTCTTGATCATGGCTGCCATGATCTTTGTACTTCTTCATTCGGTCACGATGTTGATTCACTCGATGTTAATATGTCTAGGCCACTAGTCTTCGATGATCTACCTATCGACGAAGTCGAAACCCCGCAGGCTGTCGAGGAACTTCAGCCCAAACTCATGGTTATGTCAGAACCTCGATGTCCTGAGGTTGGTTTCACTTCCGATCAGGAAATTGTTGAAACACGCAAGGCTCCTCATCACTCTCTGCTTCGCATTGAAGATCAACCAAACACCCATATTTTGCTTCCTCCACTCGAATCACACGATCCCATCGCTCTTACATTAGAGGAATGTTATATAGCAAGCACACTTGCGCATCGTAAGTGGTCTAACTTTCTCACGTTTGCATGCATGTCATAGTCAAGAGAATACATATGCTTAACATTTGCACACAGTGTAGCACAACACCATGGAAAGTCCACAAAGTGCATGTCATGCACTTTCACTCATTTCTTTTCTATGGATGCATTTAAACCTAGAGTGTGCTTGTCTTCATCGTTATATCCTTCATGTTTTTTGGTTCATGTGATTGCGCTATTCCCGAACCACACCTTCACCAACATGGGTCGATCAATACGCCAATGGCTGCATTGGAAGTATCACTTCACATGAGTAGACCCATGCACTGTTAGATTTGGAGTAGGAGTAGTGTTTGCTTCTTGTTGGTCTTCTTGCATGCATGTTTGCTTTCTTATTTGTTTGTTTTTTTGCTTGCATGTTTGTTTGCTTACTCGCTTTTCTTTCACATTTTTTCTTCTGCTCTTCACTCTTTAGTTGTTTGTTTTCTTGTTTACGTTCGTAGGTTAGTTCTGCACGAACCGTTTGCAACTCTTGAAACAAGCAAGGTAAATTACAAGAGGACTTGTGTAGTTATCAATACTTGGTTATCTGTCATCCTATCTCTGTATGAAGAACTTGTCGTATTTTTTCCATGATGCACTAATGTAAAATACATTCTGTTCGAAGTGAACCTTGATGAAAACACAACGCTTGTGCGCTAACTAGTATCACCTACTCTAGTCAGTTGTTTTTGGGTTAACCCTTGTCAGCTCAGTCAAGTAGAGTAAGGTGAGGGGGAAAACCTTAGCAAGTATGTCAGAGGCATATACAAAATACTTCTCTGAAGGAACAACCTCTTCTACTCTCAATAAGTTAAGATCCCTCTTCCGCCTCTGAAATGAATAAGTTCTATGAACAGTGTAAAAAAAATGAAAATATGAAAATATGAAAAAATTGAAAAATGAAAAATGAATAAGGTGAAAGAAGAGAAAGGCTTCCTGTGTAGAGAGGTGATGCAAGTAACTCCGCTGGGGTACTGACTAGGCTCACTAGCAATAGAGCCATGCTTGTGTTCTTGTGTGACTCCATCGGGGTACTGTTCAGGCCTGCTGGCAGCAGAGCAACACTAGAGATGAAACTTAAACTCTAACTATCATATTGCTTGTGTACTAATATACCCCTCATCCCCAATTGAAACAACTTTATTGAATTGGCTTGGAATGTGTTATGACCGAGTGAGAGCATGGAAGGTGTTACATATTTCAATCAAGCTAGTGTGGAAGTCAAGATGATCACAGAACTGAACAATATTTCTGGAGGAGTTAGACTTGTTTTTCATGAAACAAGGTCCATTCCAAGAGCTGGAGTTCTACAGTGTGTGGCCAAGTGTTGTAGCGCTACAACCACCCTCCAAAAATTTTGCCTTAGCTTCATTTTGGAGCCTCCCTACCAACCATCCTTAGCAGCATGTCTTGCACTATCAAGTACATAGGATTTAGCTAAGTTTTAGTGGCCTACCAACCTGTGCATATCAACTTGTTTGCCTCCCACCTGCAGGATGTCATTCTGGACTTAGACAATTTTTTGGCTGAGATAATCGCCTCGAAAATTGCATAATTCTGGAGGGGAACCATCCTTCCTTCCAAAAATTATGCAATCTTGCTAGGCTGCCTGTTGGGCTCCAGAATTGCGCAATCCAGCCAGGCATCCCTCCCTCAGGAAATTGCTCAATCCAGCCCAACACTGGGCCTCAGCTTAGAAATTGTGCAATTCTGGGAGGCAGTGACCTACTAGCCTTAGAAATTGTGTAAATGCATGAGGGACATCCAACCTTTCTCATCCCAGAAACTGTGAAAATCTCATCCCTGGGCTTGCAAACTACTGCATGTGCTTTCAGGTTGGTCGATTCCCTCTAGGACTGAGCAATCCTAATTTGCATGCATGGGTTGTTTTCCATGAAAAAGAAAAAAAACAAAAAGCAAAAAACATCCCTAGATTTTAGGGATCCACTTTTAGCAGTTGGAGGTTACATGCAAAATCCATTTTGGAAACCTCCTACCAAGTGTCGGTGTTTCCTAGATTTGTGGCATGTGCGTCATAACCTAGATCTTATCAAAACTCATTCATTCGACGTTGCGGAGCTCATTTCACACATCAATATTGGAGCTCTAACATCCCCCATCACATCTAGGAGTCTTCAACACATTCGAATTAGCCTTTCCAGGTAAGTCCGCTTTTCATGTCTTTTTCTACTTTTCTATCATTTTTTGTATTTCGGCTTGTGTGAGTGTTGTATTCTTGGTTTAAATGAATGCTTGATGTCATTTTGATGTATTGTAGCTTGCAAAAGTACTATTTCAATTTTCCTTTGCATCTCACTGTTGTCACATGCATGACATTTTTTCTGCACTAACGATCGTGGTTGCGGCGACTCACCTCACACACATGCTCACTTTCCCATTTTCTGAATCATGCACCCCCTGTTTTCATGCATGATCATTCACTCTTTCTTACACTTAGTCTCGCCATGCATTCAAAGCTTATCATGTGTTCAGTCGCCCATTGGCGGGTATGGGCTGCCTTGGTCCGGACCTTGCCTTGCGCAACCAGCAATACACATCCCTAAGAATTAAGGCTTTGCCTTCCTCCCAAAAAATGTGCAAAACTAGCTAGCACTGACCCCGAGGCTTGCTCTGCGTAATTCTAGGAGGCAGTGCCTAGCTGGCCCTAGAAACTGCATAATGTAGTTTGTTAGGTTTACATGCCTTTGCTAACTCAAACTGCGCATTGCACAATTTTAGTCCTCAGTAAGCTAGGTTGGACTATGCATTGCACAGTTCTAGCAGTCAGTTAGCCTCCTGATATCCTGGACTGTGCCTTGCACAATTTTGGTAGCCAGTCTCCCAACCTCCCGATGGAAATTGCACAATCTTCACAATCAGTCACATAGGTAAGTTGCAAGTCAATCCTCAAGTTGTTTTTGGTTTTCAACTGGAAAATTTCTTGCCATGAGTATTTCTATGTCTCCAAGTACCACATTTGTTCATATGCCTCTCAGCAGCACTGGTACAATGGCCTTTAGGAGAGCAAAGTCAAAGGACACCATTAAGAGCACAACTGGGGATGTAGTTAAGCAAGTGTCTATGAGCTTGCCTATCAATGAGGACACCAAGTTGTTCATAGACAAGGATATCAGGATGAAATAGCAGCGACATCGTAACGAGCAGCACCATCAGCGGCAATAGAGGGTATCAAATCTGTGCGTGACAAAGGAAAGAGAAAGGTTTTTGATGGCGCAGAGGTGGACCAAAGCTGCAAGTTCAAAGCAGATCCACTCATGATGAAAGCAACTTTGGAGATTGAGACTATGAGGTGATAGTGCGATAGGAGGATTGCGCGAAGGCAAGGAGAGAAACAAAGGATGAAGGAAACAGAGGAGTTGTAGGAGTTGAAGCAACAACTCAGGGAAGAATAGGAGTTGCGTAGAGTAGGGAAGGAAGCGCAACATGAATAGGTATAGAAGGAGGTGCAACATGCATAGGTTGATGAAACTATGCCCATATAGGTTATAGACCATCCTAGAAGCTGACATAGAGCAGACAGGTTGAGAAGTGTTATCTATCACATGAGCGGGTGTTTAGGAGCATGGATTTCATTGTGTGCAGGCATACAATCACATCCTTTGGCACACTCACCAAGGCGAAGACAAAGGACCAAGTCTGACTGGAGTTGGACATGTATTTCGACGAGTTGATGTGCATAACCACCGGCACAGACTTGTAGATCAGCGTAGACACTATGCATCAGTATATTGCTAGTCTGGCTGCACTCAAGACTATGATGCACATGTTATCAGATGAGTTGGACAGAGGAGCCAAATCGTGTACCTGGATGCAACAGAGGCAAGAGTTCGCTTCCAGAAAGATGTCACCACAAAGTACACAGACACCATCACGGACTACCAAGATTAGCATCAGTTTGCCACCATCGATCATTGCGAGGATGTCGAAGAGTTAGTCTTCCCACAACAATATGAGTCTTAGTGATGTCTTTCATGGCTTACACAAGCCTATTTTGTCTCACATGGGTAGATGTGCAGATTGTAATGTAACATCTTGTAAAAGT
Organism: Pinus taeda; assembly: GCA_000404065.3. NCBI lineage: Eukaryota > Viridiplantae > Streptophyta > Pinopsida > Pinales > Pinaceae > Pinus > Pinus taeda. The sequence goes on from APFE031125139.1 coordinate 287,071, forward strand.
GAAAGAACAAGTGTCGATAGTAGAATGTAACAGTCATGTAGTAGTTGAAGAGTCATGAGGGTAGGTGAAGAGTCACAAAAGGGAATGTCAAGGGTCACCCCACCCTTTTCTTCTTATAGAACCTCATAAATTATTGTACAGGTGTTTGGGAGCCAAGCTTCCTATAGGTGTAACTTAGAGAAATCTTAGAGTGTATTGTAACAAGCCTTGGCTTTTCCACAGTGAAGAGCTA